>JAHQIV010000059.1:0-41110 GCA_030463285.1 Phytophthora europaea | reverse complement strand
ACAAGCCGAGATATCGGCGAAAGTATCGCGCCAAATCGAGGGTCCTATCGATTTGGCGCGCACTGTAATAATATGCCTTATCATAGTCACCATGACTCCGGACTGGGAAGCATTCAGGTTCACAGCGATCGGAGGCTATATGCATGCACAGTGTAGTTTCGTCTCAAGTAATATCGCTTTTATATCTAACAACAGCAGCTAGACTAATGCCATATCAGGCCACCAGGTGGTTCGGGAGTGCTCAAGGCTGTTTTCCCGACGGCCACTCTTGCCATTGAAAAGCGGCAATTGTGTCACAATTCAAGTCCCCTATCAGCAAAACGGGCCAGATAAAGCTAGCTTACCAAAACCCTTCTACCTATATCGGACCAGAGTTACAAATCGGGCCCTACATATCGGATCTCGGACCGTCCGTTTGGCCATGAAAACCACAAACGAGCTGAGTCTGGAACTGCAAGATTTCATGACAAAGTCACGCTTCGCACGAAGAGCTCTGGAATTTGCGAGGTTTGGGACAGGAGGGTGAAAAAGTGAAATATTCGCGAATTCGGGTTTGAAAACTTGGAATATCATTGTTATTTATTTCTGCTGCGTACAATCCGTTAGTGGGGTATTGCAACACTAGAGGAGTGGGCTGGTAGCGCCTGGTGCAGGAAAAATTGTTGCACGCGGCGCAGCCAGACTGAGGGCCGTTCCGAACTGAGGTCGGATCGGATCGCGACCCAAACCTCGTGTTATAATTCGCGGATGAAGCGACACTGAAAAGTTCTACTTGCGTGATTAGCAAACAACGCGCGCCAAGGTTGGTATCGCGACCCGAGCGGGATCGCAGGATCGCCCCAGCCAAAACCTACACAAACGCGACCAGACTACAGAGCGATGGAAGTGCCGTCGTGGATGGAGGATGCTCGCAGGGCGAGTAAACGTCGTCGTAAACTGTTGGTAGCCGTCATGACGGCTGTTGCTTGTCTGCCTGACGAGGTGTCCGGCTGCGTGCGTCGCAAGCGCTTGGATTGGAACGTGCACAAGCAAGCTCTCCTTCTCGAGGGAGAGTTTGCACGTTGCTATCGCATGGAAGTTGAGTCGTTTGAGAAGCTCCTGCTGCTGGTGAGACCAGCACTCCTTCGTGAGGAGGTTCAGTCGGAGCGTCGAACAGGAGCCGACCCCATTACACCAGAGAACGGGACGCAGATGACCATATCGTGGCTTGCTGGAAGCAACTATCACACGACACGGTATCTTGGGGGTGTTTCGCGCTCGGGTTTCTACGATGTCACGAAGGCCGTGATGGATGCTCTCTGCGAGTGCGAAGATCTTCGCATAAGGGCACCGACCCAGTCTCACAGCCGAATGCAGGAGCTTGCAGACGGCTTCACGACGATCAGCAAGGACGACATCATGACTGGCTGTGTTGGATGCTTGGATGGGTGGCTTTGTCAAATTCGGGCCCCGAGCAAAGCGGAGGCCCCCGACGTCGCTTCCTTCTTTTCTGGCACTACCAGATGTATGGACTGAATGTCCAGGCAGTCTGTGAGTCGCTGTGTCGGTTTACGGGGTACTGTTTCGACTCGCCGGGCAAGGTAGGAGACTCGATAGCATTCAAGAAGTGGACGCTGAGCGATGAAATTATGGAGCTGCCACCCGGTTTCTACTGTATTGGTGACAATGCGTACCCATTATCGGATTCCTTGTTCGTCCCGTACAACAAGCTGGAGTTGAAGTCGAAGAAGCACTCTGACTTCAACTTTTATCTCAGCCAGCTTCGTATCCGAATCGAAATGTCGTTCGGTCTGCTCGTAAATAAGTGGCAGGTATACAAAAGGCCACTGGGCGTCGACTTTACAAATGTGAGCCGGGCGATCAAGACGTGCATGAAGCTGCGTAATTTTTGTATTAACGAAAGAGTTCAAGATAAAAACGCGACAACGGGTCACGCCGAGGTGTCTGCCGCATACCACAACCCACCAGAAAGCTCCTACCAACCAACCGATAATACCACGGGCGACACTGACATTGATCTGCGAGGTGATGCACGAGGACGAATTCTGCGCCAAGTCATCGGGGACCATATCCAAAACTTCAACTTGCGCCGACCTCGAGTCCGTTAACCGCCACGATGAAGCACTGGTGAACGTGCATCCATTTGCTTCACTCCTCCAATCTATAAATCACTTCGAGCTCCAACGCACTGATTTGCGACGTAAGCGATTTCTGCGTCTTAATGGCAACCTCCAATAAGTTTTCCGCATCCACCTCGTCGTCATTCTCACCGCTCTCGTCTGTACGAGAACGAATGACTTGCAACAATCTTCTCACTTCTTCCTTCGTGCGCTGCAGAATTCCCGACAGCATTTTCAGTTTGGGTACCACCCTTTGGTCTTGAAGCAGCAATGCTTGTCCCTTCCAGGTCTCCTCTTGTGCTTCGCTAACCTCGCTAGCAACGATTTGGGCCACGCTGTCTGCTAGTGTTGCCAAGACATCAGCTTGCGATTTTTTGCGACGCTTCCGGTTGACCCTCTTGTCCTGGTGCATGCCTTCCTTCTGGGAGTCAATCTCGTTGTCGGCGTACAGGTTGGCAGCGCAGAACTCACGACCAGACCCACGATGCTCACACCACAGGTGGAGGTAATAAATGTCGGCTCTCTCGTCACAAAAGTCCCAAAAATCGTTGCTATTATCACCTGACTTCTTAGAGCCAGCTTCAGCACGAGCAAATTTTCCGGCGACCTCGCGCCACATCCGCTGAAGCTTGGCTGCTGAGTGCGCCATCGTCTGCGAAGGGTCAACATTGTCGAAGACTGCGTCGTCCGAAATCACGGAATCAAAATAGACGTCCGAAGCATCGAACGCAGCAGCAATATCACGCCAGAATGTGGACCCGCCTTGATCTAGCTCACTCCTGTTCAGCTGATTCCCAGAGGCAAGAAATGCTTGAAAGAACCGCTCCGAGAAGAGAACGTTGAGCAAGCGGAACATGCAGTTCCTCGTGCGCCTCGCTTCTTCTTTCTCCACACGCCTCGAGCTACTACGCTGCCGTTGTAGCAGCAGCTCCACACTAGCCTTGTTCTCGTCATACGCCGTGAGCAGCTTTACTCGATCATCTTTGCACGTGTTCTTCTTGACGTTCAGCTTGCGGGACGTGCATTCCAACCGCAGCTGATCCAGCGTCCACTCAGCGTAGAGATCTGAGGGGGGAGGGGCAACAGGTTGCTTGCGCTTGCTCAGAAGCGCTGCACACACCGTTCACTTGGTGCTTGTGGGCGTCGACATCTTGGTATATTTGAGTGTGGAAACCTGCCCGTCAGATCGCGATCTGGATCGGAACGGCTGGGTCGCGACCCAAAGATCTTTCGCTGGGTACACCTAACCCGCGTGACCCACGAGCCGATCCGACCTGGGTTCGGAACGGCCCTAAACGCATCAATCTGCTTCACTCAAGGTCGTTAAACGAAGTTTCTCTGGTCAGTACGTTTTCTTCGAAAAATGCCTTCTCCGTGTCGCCACCCATCACTTCACGCGAATCCCAAGGTAGATGTATCAGTCTCGGTTTATCATCCGCCGTGGAAGCCACTCTCTCCACTCCGGGGCACCTACGCAACCACGGCGTCGATAAACCGGGGCTCCCCATCGGTGTACCCAGCTAGGTGTACCCCTGTCCCTCAACTACGGTCCTAAATTGTGTGAAGCGGGGGTGCTCACTGAGCGTCCGTTGCGCCCCTGCTCAGCGTTGGTTCAAGGGGTGTGCTGCTGGAGACCAAGACCTGGAGCTCGCGGCTGGCGCGCGAGGGCGCCGTATTCAAGGCCGCCGAGCGGTAGGACACCGTTGTTCGCGCACGGCATGTACAACCCCGAGGCGTGCGCGTGCGCAGGTGCTTCGACATACAGTGAGCTTTGTCAAGGCCTTCATGGACATGGACGTGTAGTTAGGCGACTCGCGCGTACTCGACCAATAGCACCTGTACACGCAGTTCCACGCCAGAATCGCGGTGCGCTTTATCTCGGCCGAATTCTGCGGCACCGACCCCATCGTCGGGGTCAAGAGAGCTCGTGCAGACGCGAAAAACAGTAGTGCTGACTTTGAACATTCCCGGTACTTTGCGATATGTGATGGCATTAAGCTCCAAGTATCAGCACCAAAAACATGTTAGTCATCTTCAACTTTCGCATCCAATTCGTTTCAACGTCATAGTTTGTGAGTATGTAAAGTTTAAAAGCGGTCAACCGCTCTTAAACCCATCATTAGCCAAGTTCTGGAACATAATGCCCTTTCATATCAGACACCCATCACCACAGGAAAAACTGTGTCTCTTAATACCCCTTTAGAAAAAAAGGGTTCAGCTCTATTTATCAATTGAGACACTTGTTTTTTGTATTACGTAAGATGGTGTGTACCACAGAGATGCCCAAAGCGAATTAATCCCGGTTGGGCTGTACGTACTCCGTAAACGAAGCACTACCAGGATAACTGTTCTTAACAGTGAATTTTACGACTATCACCCCGTTAATTTAGATCAGCAAATCTCAGAAAATCTGAATACACCCTTCACTTTAATTAGTCGTGCTTCGGAGATAGTCATGCTTCCGTACTTTTTCGTGTCACCTTAGAGACCAACTTTTTTTAAAACGGCTGAAAAGTTATCAAAAACAGCGGATTTAGGCAGATATCGCCGAGATTAAGCCAATCATGCTCTCGGGTTTCAGATATACCAAATATTGAACTCACAAGAGCTAATCGAACATTCGGCTAGCTCCGGTAAAAAAGCATAATTAGTCAGGGTCTGACTAATTACAGTGAAGGGTGTAAACACGAATCATTTCGCATTTGCTGCGTCTGAACCAAATGACAAACGGTTTTATTGGCAAGATATGCGATGAGTGCTAGATGTCAGAGCGTCACGCCCGTCTCTCTTTTCTATAGCCCAGCAAGCACGCTCTAGCTGCCTAACTCGCATTTCTTGATCGAAACCAGGCATTTGTTACTACCGCCATGTTGTCAACCTCTCGGAAAATAGGTGAGGTTACCATACTGGCGATGACAAATCATTTGAAATTATATGCGTTTGGGAGGGAGCATTTATCTTCGCGATTGTTTCAAACCCAACGCAGGATTATGAGCCGGGATTTGTTCCGAGACGGAAATTTATTCCAAACGACCCTTAAAATGCAATAAACACCCACTGATTTTACGAAAACTGTTTGTCTAGAGAAAGACGCTTAAAATGGTTTTAAAGCGGGATTGTAGCAATATTGGCCATCATCCGCTAAGACTTACTTTTTTTACTGTTATCGAATGGTTCACAAATTTGATCGCATATTAAAAGGTTTCTGGAAGGCCTCGTGAACAAGTTGATCCACGAAATTCGAGAGAAAGAGGTCGCGCTCTTGCGGATGTACATCCGTCTGCGCCTTGCAAACACGGTGTGTATGTTCTTGACGTCCACGTTACTGAATCTCGTGTACTTCTATAGTGCGATTTTACTATACTGCGATTTTGCTCTTATCAGTGTGGCTCGTACCATGTATCATCACAAATGTGACTTTGTGGTGCTGGGTGATCCACAGAGTGCGTTGGATACCCACGATGCAAACTCGGTGTTTTCGGGGGGGGGCTCGTGGGGATTGCACACGACAAGACGCGCTGGAACTCGCACTACCGCTTGCTGTAGTACGCGGAACGCGTGCTAGTGATGTCGGATGGCAATCTCGTGGGTGACGGCCCACTGACAGAAGTGCAAGGAGAGTTTTCATTCTTGCTCAATTCGCCACGGTCGAATTGCTCTCGGCGTAGCACTAAGCTAGTGAAAGCAAAAATCAGGTGGTTGATTGTGCATGGTTAGCAGACCTCTACCAATACGGGAATTGACGAAATTTTCCCGTTTTCCCCCATATCCTGGTGAAGCCGGCATATGGGAGCAACTTGGTGGCTCATATGATCGAATATGCTAACTGCAGTGCTGTTCCGAGACTCTCTGCCAGCTCGATTGGCTTCTAGCTGCTTCTACCACGAATGATAGCAGTAGCAGTTGTTTAAAGCTACCCATTTTATACTATCCCAACGTGCTTACTTTGTGGCCACCTACTTCTAGCTCATTCTTCTTTTGTCTTGATGGCAAACAGCATCCTGTCCAGCTTGTGAGCTACAGCAAGAGGCACTATGAAACAGAAGAAGGCCATGAAGCAAACGAAGCTCGGCGGAAAGCAACCTGCGCGTCGTAAAACCACGACAAAGGGAGTGAAGTTCATCGAAAAGCATGTCGTAGCGTACTGTCTAAAGATTGGAGCACGAAATGCGACCACAGGCCATGTCGAGACAGTTCTCTGTCGATTTTGCAGCACGTTCGGAAGAGAGAAGACTAGTTCTAGTAACTCGAAAAAATCAAGAGCAGCGCCGACCAACCCAAAATACTTCAACAACTTCAGAACAGACCTCTACCAACAGCATTTACACGGTCAACATCCCGTAAAGTGGGGGGGGGATACACGGCTCTATCTACCGACACGGAGAGCCAACAATATTCGAATTGCCCGAGGTTCCTTACGTCGAAACTCTCGAGGCCGTTTTCGAATCGGAGGACACCCTGCAGTTTACGCTTAGCTTGGATATCGTTGACGTTATCATTGGGTGACTGCTCTTCCACCCAGAAGAGATTAACGGGCTCACGCACACCCGGATCATGGCGATGTTTGACAACACAGAAAGCGAACACAAAGGCGGAATCGCGAAGGTCGTTTCTCAGTAACTTTGTATACTTCTCCTTGTTTTGATGAAATAGAAGTATACAAAGTTACTGAGAAACGCCCTGCGCGATTCCGCCTTTGTGTTCGCTTTCTCGGTCGAGGCGCCTCATTTCGCATGGCTTCCAACCTCATGGACGATACAAAGGAGGAAACAGGAATTGGCCACTACGGGGGTTGTAACGAAGCGACAGTTGCGCGTTATGCACGCATTGTGTGTGCTGCATCGCTTCAAATACTCTCGAACTGTCTTGCAGCCGCTTGGGCATTTTCCCTTGCTCTGGACTGTGGAACACATCAAGACAGATCCTATGTAGACGTGCGGTGCAGGTTCTACAAGAGTGGAGCGGTACACAATTACCATTTACTAGCGATCCCGCTGTACGACCGCCACACAGCCGTCAATATGTTTAAGGTTGTACAAGCGTTTTTGGACGCGCTAGTGCCACAGTGACGTTATCAACTCTTAGGCGTTGCTACAGATGGAGCCACCACAATGGTCGGGCACGTTAGTGGCCTCGCAACACTTCTTGGAAAAGATGCCAAAAACAAAATTACCCGAGTTTGGTGCGGGTTGCATCAACTCGACTTGAAGATTCAAGTGGTTTTCAATCAAGCACTGAATGAAACATATCTGGACAAGCTGACATCTTTGACCGGACATCTCCGTCGCCAACAAAACCTGATTGCTGAAATGCAAACCACTTGCCCGAAAGTTGCCAGTACTCGATTGCTGTCCATGTTTATGTGGCAGATTGGCTCTGCAAAAATGGATTTAAGGTTCGCGCGTATCTGACAGAAAAAGAATCGACTTGCGCTCCAAACATGGTGTGGTGGATTTTTCTTTACGCATTGCGTGAAGTGGCACGTGAAGCCAATGCTGTCTTCGTGTCGTTACAAGGAATGTCGACATTGGTTAAGCAGCAGGAAGATCGCTTCACAGGACTTGTGAAAAAACTTCTTGACATGAGTGGCGCGCAGGGACCCCTCTCCAAGGAAGCGATAGAAGAGCTCGACGCCAGCAAACACGAAATCAACGGGAGCTTCGCAATTTCGCACACGGCCGCAACGACATACGTGACCAATCTCGATCTCTGGGTATGCATACACAAACATAAAATCTCTGGGAGAAGGGCAACTGAAAACCGTGGTCAACGCAGTTGCGAGAACGTACGTCTTAGTCCTTTCACAAATACACGCTTTGACTCAAACAACTGGATCTTCGCCGCAGGTGACTCCAAAAGATCTTGTTACGAGCACGATGATGGAGCTCGCAGCGACAATTGAAGTTCAGCACAACCGACTTCTTCAATACTACGGAGAGGAAGGTATTGACAAGATTGGTCGGGAGTTCAAGAGTTTCAGCAGAGAGTACGCCAGTAACAAGCCGGTTCGGGCGGCGATTGACAGTTTTGACAATCGTCTCGCCAGCTTTCAGGAAATGTGGGAAGTCGGCAAAGCTTTCTCTAGGTTCCCGACATTAGCAGGTTTCTGTGGGGGTATAGCCACTGTCTTCCCAAACACGGCCACGGTTAAGTCAGACTTCTCACTTATTGGATGTGAGAAAACGGATCGGAGGACTTCTCTAACTGATCTAGCGCTTGAAGATATCCTGCATTGCAAGCAGTGGCAGCGTGTCTCTACTCTAGGCTCGTAGATGACCTGCAATAGCTTGGTAAACATTGGATTCCATATTTCCCATATTTTGCTCTTCAGATGAGGTCGTATTTACTGAAAATCTGGGAAACTTGACCATTCCCGTATTGGTAGAGGTCTGATGGTTAGCTAAGCTAGTGGAACTACTGTTGATACCCATACCGGGCTTCAAAGTTGGCGCGGAAACTTTATAGCAACATTCAAGCTGCGGTCGTCGTCGCTCGGCAGCTGCTGGGGCATGGCGATAAAGTCCATCGTATATTGCACCTCCTGGGATCTGGTGGGACTCCGATCGCCGGTGTTGTCCAGCTGGTAGACTCTGATCACGAGGAGCTGAACCACCGCTTCACGGGACACCAGCACATCGATCCCAGCAGCTCGGAATACTTGGCGTATCTGCTGCGCGCGAGCGTGGGGTGAAGCCGCTCCGACTCCAAGTCCTGGAGACACATACTGCTGTGCAGGGGGAGCCTTGACTCCGGGTTCACTTCGTGTAGCCACTGGTGTCGGATGCATGACCTTGTAGTTGAGACTGGCTTCGGCTGACGATCAACTAGGTGTCCAGCAGCCACATTTTCCTGCCTCTCCTCTAGCTGGAGTCGGCGCTTCTTGATTGCCCGGCGGACTTGGTCTTTCGACACACCCACTCGCGCAGCAATCGCGACATGGGTCGTGCGGGTCCGGTGCAGCTAGTAGACCTGGTCGGTGTTGACCTGCGTCCTCTTAGCTGATCGCTGCGACATATCAGTCGAATTGAGAAATGGCAATCCGAGAGTGGTGGTGAATTATTATGGATACAAAAAAAGGAAATGTTGAGGTTTAATTGAAAGACAATTACATAAATAAAGTTTTACAATTACTGTCCTTCTTGTCGTTCACGTACCATCATCTCATGGTGTCGCCTCCTGAACATGTCGGGTCGATGCCCGCAGACGGATGATGGCCTCCACTTGGCGGTCGCGGGCAACACGAAGGCGCACTACCAGGCCTTCCTTGTGCTCCGGAACCACATCGAAACCATGATTCAGGGTTACGGGAGTCATACCTGAGGAACTCGATCTTCTCCGAGTAGACCGTGCGGTCTCATCGGAAGGGAGTACCTGTCGTCTCCAACCAGGAGTCCTCCACATCTCGGTCGTTCTCGCCCTCTTTCATGAGCGGCTCGAATCTTGAGTATTCCGGGCTTTGTCAGTGGAGGATATGGGTGAGCTGGCTAGATCGCATCGCCAGGGAAGCCGGCAATATCATTTATTCCTATTTCACAGAGAAGCAGCAATACGTAGCGATAGGTATTGCCACATTAACTGAAATAAATAATGTGCTTGGTCAACTAATAAATACATTATTAGTTAAAGCAAGTTGCAATCCTCCGCCTAGATGTAAGCGTCCCCGGTCGTCACACCCCAGTACCCTTCGTTTACCTTTAGGAACAGGATCATCTCGAGCGTTAGCGGTGAAAGGCGGTTCTGCTAGTAGCGAAGCACCATCCGAGCGACAGTGAAATGGAGGCGGCTAGCACCGCCGCCACAGGAACCTTGCTGCCGTGGGTGCGCGAGAAGGCGTCTAGCCACTACGCTTGTCTTCTGTGGATCGTGCAGGGGAACCTCCCTATGTCATTCGTTGGGATGGAGACGACGAAACGGTACTAATGTGCTGTTGTTTTGTGGTAATTTTAAATTGTGTGTAATTTATGTGTACTTTTAGAAGGAACACAAATCTGCCACCTGTTTGCAAGGGTACCATCGCTCGCGACATGGAGAACGTGACCAGAGCAGTCGAAAAGAGCATCGGTGCCATGCTCCCTGAGAACGGGCACATGCAGATGTTGCAGTCTGTAACGCCTTCACGTGCTTGCAAACTTTCCTTAACCCCTTCATCAAGCGCTTGGTTATCTTGGGCCTTGCCCTCGACAAGGCTTGCGCTGGTGGTAGCAGAGATGATCGAAGCGCCCAAAGTCATAAAGGCAGAACCCGCAGATGTACGCTGGCGTTTTTGATAGTAGTTCCGATTCATCCATACTGTATCCAACACCAAAATAGATCCGCATAAAAATGACGTTGTATCAAATACGCTTAAATAAATTTCTCTAGACTAAACCTTCGTTGTCGCACGTGCGCTGCAAGGCTGTTGCATCAGTAGAGCAGAGAGCTTCGGAGTACATTCAATAACGAAACGCTAGTTTGTGGTTGACGCGCAGGCAGCGGATGCTGGTGGCGCGAAATGTATCCAAAAGTGAGGTCAGTGGGTCATAAATATGCGTTTACCCTTACTCTAAATCTGAATCCCACCTTAGTGACACTATAGAGGAGCGCCTGATTACCGCCACCCTGATTAACCTAACCCTACACAAAATCGCACACGCCCAACGAAGTCCTACTTCCCATTTCAGATTGGGGGATGTTTGAGGACATCGCGAGCTAAGAGCACCATAGTTGTAGCTGTTTTCCCAAATAAACACATATTGAGAGATGTTCTTAAAGTCATACCCATGAGGGGCACCACGACAAATTGCAAATTCCAGAGCATCTATTTAATGACGCGGTTGAGAGAAAAGAGGAATACAATATCACACGTATATGTGTATAGGCAAGCGCTGCCGGGTCACACGGCGAACGGAGCTTACTACTCGCATCAATTGTGTAGTGTGGTTTATCGTTTTGAGCTGGTATTAGAGCGCTTAAGCAGTTAGGAACGAAACGAAACTCTGAGGAAAATCTGAGAAAATCTGAGAATATGTCGTGCTTTCAATCTCGTTGCGTTATCTGGGGACGATAACTTTCGGTTGTTTTTTTTTGCAACGAAACGGAATCAGAGAGGAATATAGTGTGAGATTTACGACCAGCCAAAACATGGATTCAGACAGCGACGATGACGTCGTCGCCTACCGCCGCGTGGCGAAGGAAATGCTTCACGCCTCGTGCATGAAGCGACTGCATGGCGACTTCACGTCTGCGTCCAGGATGCGCTTTCACGCGCTAGTGTTGCTGTACGAGTCTAAACCACGCTTCTGTATACCCTGGGTTCGGTTTGAAATCGACGACGTATCAGACGACCCATGTCTGCATTTCTACCGATTTACTCAACGTCAACTGCGCCGCTTACAAGGATCGTTCAAGCTACCGGACGTCATTCGCACCGGCTCGCCCTCTCGCACGTGATGTAGTGGCTTAGAAGGGCTCTGCATCACGCTTCACACCCTTGTGTACCCATCAAGATGGATGGAGATGTCAAGAATTTACGGTCGATGGCCCAGTGCCTTAAGTAGTATTTTTTGCTTCGTGGTAGATTTTATCAGTGAGAGATGTAAGGGGAATCTAGATTATGTGAGCTCTAGATTAGGGAATTCAGCCAAGCAGTCTACGATCAAGGAGCAGAGCTTGACCACATCTGGGGATTCGTGGATGGAACAGTAAGAGGAATTTGCAGGCCGGATGGAGCTCGAGCGCAGCAGTGTGTGTATAGTGGTCATAAGCGAAAGCATGGGTTGAAGTTTCAGACTGTCGTTACCCCGGATTGCATGATTTTCCACCTTTATGGGCCAATCGAAGGACGCCGACACGATGTGGTTTCGCTACACAAGTCTGGAACAGATGCACGCATCCGTGTTGACGAAAGATTTCGTGGATACTTCATCTATGGCGACCAAGTTACGGACGGACGGATGTCTTTGTATCGCCTTTTAAAGGAAGTCTTACGCCTGCTCAAGCCAAAATTAACGTTTCAATGTCGAAGGTAGGGACCACAGTTGAATGGTCGTACGGTCAGGTGGTCAACTATCGAGCTGGAGTTGATTTCAAGAGAAAAATGTACTTGGGGGGCGTTCCGGTGGCGACGCTATACAAAACGGGAGTAGTGCTTACGAATTGTATCACCATACTTCGTGGAGGAAACAATAACAGCAAGTATTTAGGTGCTGAGCCTCCATCACTGCAGAACTATTTCTGTGATTAACATCTCAATACATTTGCATTTACTTTCCGCTCCTGCCCATAACTGAGGTCAGTAGTTTCAAAATTGCTTCGGACTGAGCAGCTTGTTGCTGCATCTGCTCGCACAGGAGCTCCTGCTGTCGTCTCTGTTGCGCCAACTCATCCCGGCGTAGCTGCAATTCCTCTCGGTGAAGCTCAACCTTGTCCTCCTCCAGCTTTCTGCGCTTGATGGCCTCGTCCAGCTCATTATCGAGCAGCGTGAAGAGGCGGAGGCGCTTTGGTCTTTGCTGTGTACTGCTCTCACCCGACGATATCCGCTTGGCAACCCTGTTAAAAGCGTACATTGCATTAGATTTTGTCAGTAAAAGACTGTCAGTAAATCACAGGACCAACCGTCATACCTTTCCTCTGCTGCCTGCATAAGCTTTTGCCCGGCGGTCTCGATCGCCTCGGATTTAGAATCTGCGTTTTTCTTTTTAGACTCTAGCTCAGCTGCTGCCGCGTTCTTCAGCTGCTGCAGCTGCTCTAAAACGTCGTCCAGATCCGTGTGAACTTCGCATGTGCCACTTGCAGCCTCGTTGCGCTGCTGCAGCTGCTCTAAAACGTCGTCCAGATCCGTGTGAACTTCGCATGTGCCACTTGCAGCCTCGTTGCGCTGCTGCAGCTGCTCTAAAACGTCGTCCAGATCCGTGTGAACTTCGCATGTGCCACTTGCAGCCTCGTTGCGCTGCTGCAGCTGCTCTAAAACGTCGTCCAGATCCGTGTGAACTTCGCATGTGCCACTTGCAGCCTCGTTGCGCTGCTGCAGCTGCTCTAAAACGTCGTCCAGATCCGTGTGAACTTCGCATGTGCCACTTGCAGCCTCGTTGCGCTGCTGCAGCTGCTCTAAAACGTCGTCCAGATCCGTGTGAACTTCGCATGTGCCACTTGCAGCCTCGTTGCGCTGCTGCAGCTGCTCTAAAACGTCGTCCAGATCCGTGTGAACTTCGCATGTGCCACTTGCAGCCTCGTTGCGCTGCTGCAGCTGCTCTAAAACGTCGTCCAGATCCGTGTGAACTTCGCATGTGCCACTTGCAGCCTCGTTGCGCTGCTGCAGCTGCTCTAAAACGTCGTCCAGATCCGTGTGAACTTTGCTTGTGCCACTTGCAGCCTCGTTGCGCTTCTTCCGTACTACATACTTACGTAGGAGAAGGCTGATGCGGTCCCGACCCGCACGAAAGCTAAAATTTGTTTTCAGCGATGAGTTGAGCCGACTGGCAATTCCTTTCCACACCCCAGGTACTGCTTTGCGCTCCACAGCAAACGGGTGTGTGGCAAGTACTTCGGCCAAGAGAGATTTATCGATGCTGGGGTTGAAGCGCGAGCGTTGTTCGGGCTCGTCCACTTCCTCGCAGCTCTCGTCCTTTTCGTCAGAGGCTTCAGTCAGCTGCAGCACCGCACTGTCTTCCCTGGAGGACGGCAGAGGAGGATCGTCTTGACCTAGTCGAATAGACGCAGTGGAGTCAAAGGTGAGCAGGTCACTTAAGGAGCTATCACTCTCACCATTGCCGGACATTGCTTGCGAGGGGGAGATTCTGAACTGATTTGATTCGTTGCGTTGTATCCAGCTTAAGCTCCCTTCTGGATTCTCGTAACGAAATATGGGAACGAGGTTTTTATTCGTTCTGAAATTCGATTTGGTACTGTAGCTTAAACGCTCGATTGTGAGTTCTACTCAAAATTTCCCTGCGCGGTTCTTCGAATCAACCGCGCAAGCCTGTATAAATGCATAAGCCATTTGTTTATAAAGGATATATGTGCGCCACACAGTCAAAACTATGTCCACTACACTACAGAAGCCACAGCGACATGGTACACTGTACCTGAAGCCATATCCAAATAGGGTACAATGTACCCGATACAGAAATTTTGGCCAATCCGTGGAGCGCGTGGGTTCGATGTGCGATTCGGGCAATAGGACAGAAAGTGTAATTTTGGACGGGAATCACAATAAGTACAGCTCGATAAGTGGTTGTGTGCGATGCCGGTCGGGTTTTTAAAAATGAAACGGCAATGAAAAGCAACGGCCGTGCAGCGCATACCACGTCATAGTGTCCCATTTTTATGGTACCCAAAACGATACCTATTTTGAAATCATACATAAAGCTTGTCAGGAGGGGTGGCAGGTATACATCAAACATTTAGTCTGTTTTTTAATAGTGCCAACGGATGATTGCATATGTCCTACATAGTATACACAGTTCTAATATATATATATATGGTTGCTACCCATCTAACCCAATTTTGTATTCTTCGACATGACGTCGTGTCGTAACGTCATTTTTATTTAGATTTTACGAGGAGTAATTACGCATTTGGGTAGCCCATCCGTTCAATATACAAAAGTAGAGTTGTCTAAAACGTTTTACCTCCTTGTAAAAATTAGACTTGGCGGAGCCATCTCACTTCTCATTCTCCGAAGGCAGTCGAGCTTTTTGAGGTTTGTCCCGCCATTTCAGTTTACCCTCGCCCCTTTGCTCACACATACCATGTGGTCTGTCCGTGAATTAGATGAACAGCTAGCAAGACGAAGGGCGACACGCGCCAGAGGCGAACCGGTCTCTCCCCTCAACAAAGAACTGCCCAGCAGCACGGCTCCTGATCATTCGGGCGATATAGCGCTTGCTGCTCGCAGCGAACGGGCCGGCAGCACGACTGCCGGGCACCCGGTCGACGTAGCGCTCCCCGCAGGCGATAACCAGCAAGCTTCTGCCCCAACTGGCGACGATCAAGTCGACGCAGGCGACAACCAGCGTACCGCTACTGCAACTCGCCATGGCCACGCTGCACAAGGCTAACTGACGTGGGACCTCACAGATGAATAGTGTTCGGAATTGTCGAGCCCCGCCGAACCCAGCTCACCGCGGTCCTCTTCAACTTGAGCCTGCTCGGCGTGACAACAGAGATTCATGTTCAACCAACCCACTCTTCGATCAACTACCCGTGTGGCGGCTGGGGGTATGTACCAGAAGCTACATGGTACACGACGAACGCTCGTCTGTACCCTCTACCAGTTTCCTGCAGTTCAGCTCCAAGATGCAAGTCGTCGGGCTCAACCATTTCTGAGTCGCCGCCAGAGCACATTCGCCATGGTTGATCCGAAGCGGTTCTTCATCGAGCATTTTTTATAAATAAATTTGTTGTCAAGAAAAAGATTCCGACAGGGCCGTTGCCAGACTTGTGGACGCTTTCGGTGGCATGGGGCGGATTTGTCGCCTCTATCTTGAGCAGGAACGGGGCCGATAAGGAGAACGACTGGCTTGTCGGTTTCAATGTCCGGTTCATTGAATTCCGGCCAAATAAGTTTCATAGGGTAAAGTGGCGCCTACATGAGATGACCGCTGAGCGAGATCTTGAGTACCTATTCCGAAGAAACAATGTCCATTCTGTTATGAAAACGGGCGATCAATGGATAATGATACATAACAATCGCCAAGGTTCACTAAGGAACATCACATGTTACGCACACAGTACCTAACCCATTTCAGGTTCGCATGGCAGAAGGAAACGCGAAGTAAAGACGTTACTGGACGTAAAAAAAGTAAATTGAGGGACGCCGAAAACGTCACAAACCAAGCACACCGTAATGGGACTTCGCCCAACCATAACAATACGTACGTTGTGAAGTCGTACTTGGCGACGTACACGCCTTCCCCTTGACGAATGACCTCGAGCCGGATCTTGAACCAGATCCCCAGATCACTGAGACGCCGGCCGACGTCGTCCGATGAACCCAGTGTCAACGGCCCCAACACCACTACGTAGAGTATATGTCGCTTCTTGATGGGGAAATCACTATGTCGACTGGTGTTACCTCGGAGAAGTATTGGAGACTTCGGCCGCATCCTTTGGATCTGGGGCTCCTATTCGTCGATGATGCGGGGGGCGGGGGGCGGAGTTGACGGTCGATCTCACGGGCGAGAGTGCGCTCAGCAGTAGAAGCAGATTGGCGAGCCCTTGGCGTCTGGAACGTTGTAACGGTAATGGCGGTGAAGGGGGAACGAAATGGCCGAGTGGACCTTACTCTCGTCTCAGTAGTTCATGTAGCTACTTCAACATATGTACACTTGGTTCCACAGGTGGTATTCAACGGGGGTGGTCCTGTAGTTCTGCCAGTCGTCAAACTAGCCGATCGAGAGACGAGCCATGTATGGTCTTCGAACCTGCATAGCCGGAGCCCCCCCCCCTTGATCAGCACAGTACAAGTTACAAGCATATAGTTAGAATTGCTGATAGTCGGTACAGTCGTGCAACATATTTTTAGTAGGGTGGACCTTATATAAACCTAAAACGGATCAAATCTCAGGAGTAAGATCGATCAGATACGTAATATGTTCTGTTCGTAACCTGATAAATGATTTTACATAAAAAGTTTGTGGTGGCGCCGAAAACGAGGTACATGACTGTATTTGTAAGTACGTATAGTCAGTAAATCTGAACCAGAAAATCTGTACCATACTAAACTTAAGTGGTTTTAATCAGCTTAATCAATGTATACAGTGTTTAATCACCAGTCAAATTTGCATGGTCGTAATGCTTCGTCTGTCCGGGAAGAGGCAATCGCTTTTCTTCTCGACATAGCTAACATTCTGCGTGTTGACCACCGACGCACGTACCGCGACTTCTGTCGACGACACGTGCGTTGAGGTGGCGGCTACATCAGTGATAAAGCATGCAGTCACCTCCGAGGGGCTGTCCTGCGGGTCATGTTGACCAGATCCCCGTTGGGCGGATTACGAACCGCGTTCTGAACAATGTTTCTCAGGGCCATCATTCCCCGGATCAGCGCCGACGTTCGGCCTGGAGGTAACGACGGGGTCCAGCCGGGCGCGAACCTGTATTGGGCACGTTCCCTGCAGTACCTGACGCCCGATACGGGTTCCGCAGGCTGCTAGAGTAGCGTCACAGTGAGTCCGGCCTTCAGGTGCTCGTCGACGGGACTCCCACATGGGAGCCAGTATCAAACCGGGACCGAGCTCATGCAGTCGAGTTTTAGGCGATGCTGCGGAGCCAGCGCCAAACCGAGCGCAGGCCGTATCAGTAATACTGTAGGAAGATTCAGAATTAAAGGCGAATGCAATGTTTTTTCTCCGTTAAGCAACAGTTCGTGCACTATAAGGTTGTCGGCAAGTTAGTGCAGCCAAAGTCGCGCGAGCTCTCAAATTCCCGCGAGGACACCAGTTTTGCCTACTGGATCGCGCCTCCGCTCTCAGAAACGCGTCCTCCCCAGCTGCGTCTAGCGGACGCCGCCGCGTCATCCTTCTGTGCGAAGAGCATTCAGGCCGGGTCGAGTTCACACTCCCCATCGACTATACAGCCCCCATTGAACATACAGTCAGGGTCGAGTATACACTCCCCATTGGCTATACAGCCCCCATTGACTATTCAGTCCGGTTCAAGCATACACTCCCCATTGGCTATACAGCCCTCATTGACTGTATAGTCCGGTTCGAGCATATACTCAACCACGACCATACAGCCACCATTGACTATACACATCCGGTCCGAGCTTAATGCTGCTGGTGCTAGCACTGGCGGTAGTTCATGTCGAGCTGCGACCGAGGTTTCCTCTGCTGATGTGATCATCGGTGGAAGTGAATGCCTCGGGTTGCGCTTGATAACCACTCGCTATCCGTGGTTGGATGATTTCATGCCGTTTATGGAAGGTTATCAAAAGAACGGTAGCGGCAGGGCGTTGTTTGATTCGAAATAACCCACGTCATTATTTCTGATGGGTGGGCTCAGCGTGTGTACCTAAGTGACCATAAGCATTTTTACGCCTAGGGGAAGGGACTGAAATACGATCCGCTGTCCCGATCGAGCTCCGATGCGCTCACGTAAGCGTGGGACGTGTTTATGCAAACACCGAAGCAGCATGGATGCAGTCGTTCGGCTCCCTGAAATGCACGTTCATGACCTACAATATTGAGGGCGAGAAGGTCCGCGTCATCTGCAGTCCGTCGGTGAAGGAGTCCCGTGCTGTGTACGGAGAGATCAAGAGTGTCCGATGTGCTACGCGGATTCGCTAAAGGCAGCGGATCCTATCCGACAGGGCTATGGGTGCTATCTCCGAGCGCCTGGCCAGGTACATCAAGAAGCTTGACAGACGTTGGTTCCATCATGTATTTCGCCTGGAGAAAGAGCGGGAGTGAGAGCGTGCTGCTCAAGCAGCCGTTATGGACGGCATCACACTCCGCTAGTGGAGCCAGGAGAAAGCAAGCAGCGGATTTGTGACTTTGAATCAGACATGTACTTTCAAGGCCTGGATACCAACCAAGTACGGCTTGCGGTTCGTTCGCTGATCAAGGATGGCAAAGACAATCGGAGTAAAATCAAGTCACTAGAGCATCAGCTGGAGCAAATGCAAAATCAAATGTATCAGGAAGGTTCCTTTCAGCGGCCGCGACACACATAATCATATGAATGAAATTGATTCATATCTTCTTCGCCTTTGTTGAAATCAATGACCATCTATCGCTCCTAAACGCTGAGCACACTGCATCCCTTCCGTTCCAACGTCGACCGAAGGCGCCTACGACACCCACCCTGGATGCCATCCATGGATCTAGCATGTAGCCGATTCCGTGGTCATTGAGCATCGCTTCGTTCTCAGCTGACAGCAGAGGCTGTACCAACCGCAATTATCGCCGATCTCTGTGCAGCCTTCGGCTGTCAAGATACGAATGCCCTTCTTCGGCGAGCTCGCACGCAGGGCCTCCGAGATCTCCCATTGACCACCTTGATGTCCAACAGCACCTCAACGCAGAGCTGGATGCGCTTATCCCTGTCCTCAATCAGGCGCTGTTATAGCTTGCGCGTGGCCTTGGAGATAAAGGTCATCAACAAGATCACCAGCAGAATCACCGTCACGCTGGCGAAGGATGCCAGTACAATCTGCTTGCCGTTTTGTACGCGGCGTTCCAAATCATCATTCCTGTTGTGGCTACAGATTCTACGTAATGTTCATGTGGTGAGGTGCGGGCAACTTCCCAGCGTCCAGAATATACCTTGATCAAACTTGAATCGCCAAACCTTAAGTCTAAGCTCAGAGGGGCTCAGAGTCTTAGAGTCTCAGCTGAAAGATCTCAGCTGGACTCGACGAAGACTCGGCCGACACCTCTAAGCTCGAACCCTTGGCCCGACGCGGCGTGTGCGCCTCCCTTGCGATCCCCTTGACGGTTCTTGCTGTGGCTACGCTTTGGGCCCAGACGTCAGCCAGCCACGCCAACCTTGCTCTTAGTCCAGTCGTCTCCAGATGTCTCCAAACGAAACCGGCTCCCCGCTCACCAGGTCTTCGTCTGCACGTGTCTTGACCCAATTTGCCCCGGGTTTTCCAAATGTAGACACGACACTCCACATTACACTCCACACACTTGTCTGCTTCCTCCAAGACCTTAGACCTGGCCTTCCTTGCTTCTTCACTTCCTCCGAGCGGCTCCAGCTGAGAGCCGCGTACGCAGGTCTTCACTCGCCCCCCGACCTAGGGTGGCTCCGAGAGTTGGCTCGGGTTGAGCCTGTCTTGATCCAGGGTTCTCGCCTCTGCGCACTGGGACTTCCGCGCACCACGTCTTGACGTAGACGAAACGGCCGAGCTGAGAACCACTATCCCAGGCTCAGCGCCACACGAAATCCACCCAACAGCACTGAGAACCACTATCTCAGGCGCTGTTCTGCCGAAACCTCAGAGTAGGTCACCTTTTACCCGAAAATATGAAATACACGCTGGGTACAGCCGCCTAGTTCGACCTGCCGACGTGTAATGAAATGAAAAAGCCAAATAGGCACCCCCTCACACCGAGGTACACCCCAATAGTCTATATGGGGCTTGACTTTTGTTGGAGTCTCCTCAGACACCCTTTTCCACAAGAACACACTAACGCTTGCGACCTTCGGGGCAAATTCGATTCTAACTAATACTTTACACATGCAAACAAAGACCTATCGAGGGGGAGGTGCACAGCGACCTTCGGAGAGCACTCAAACAGCGGTGGAAAGATCGTCTTGCGAGCGGCCTGCAGGCCTATGTCGAGTGGCGCTTCAATGTGATAGTGGCTCGCAAACCAACGGCGCGCAGCTGGACCACCTCGAATCTGGGGGGAACTTCTGAGCCGCCAGGAGCTTGGCACTCATTCTGCTGAATATCCAAGAGCTCAGAATGCCGCACGTAGACTCAGGGGTTCATACAAATGGGACTCCTCCTGGTCGCGGGAACTGCTCGATTCTCGGCTGATGAGCAGGATTGAAGCTCAGCACCGACAGTAGTCTTGGCGGGACGAGTCGGGCGGTTTCAGGATGTCGCACCAACAGCTGACCATTTTTCCACCAATCATGACCCATCATATTAGGCGCGAGAGAGACCCGGCAGCCGAGCGACGGGCTCGCCGGCCAAAATCCGAGCGTGCCTCGTCACATTCAGCTGTCACTGCGCGTCGAGGAACATCAGGTTGGTGCAGTTGCCGACCGTCCGCCGCTTGACCCTGATCGGCTTTTGTTTTGCTGGCGCTGTGGCAAGCACAACGCCCGCTGACATCATATTACGTATCTGATCGATCTTACTTCTGAGATTTGATCCGTTTTAGGTTTATATAAGGTCCACCCTACTAAAAATATGTTGCACGACTGTACCGACTATCAGCAATTCTATCTATATGCTTGTAACTTGTACTGTGCTGATCAAGGGGGGGGGGCTCCGGCTATGCAGGTTCGAAGACCATACATGGCTCGTCTCTCGATCGGCTAGTTTGACGACTGGCAGAACTACAGGACCACCCCCGTTGAATACCACCTGTGGAACCAAGTGTACATATGTTGAAGTAGCTACATGAACTACTGAGACGAGAGTGAGGTCCACTCGGCCATTTCGTTCCCCCTTCACCGCCATTACCGTTACAACGTTCCAGACGCCAAGGGCTCGCCAATCTGCCTCTACTGCTAAGCGCACTTTCCCCCGTGAGATCGACCGTCAACTCCGCCCCCCCCCCCGCATCCTCGACGAATAGGAGCCCCAGATCCAAAGGATGCGGCCGAAGTCTCCAATACTTCTCCGAGGTAACACCGATCGACATGGTAATTTCCACCCCAGGAAGCGACATGTACTCTACGTAGTGGTGTTGGGGCCGTTGACTCTAAGTTCGTAGTATGAGGGCGACTTGCGTCTCAGCGATCTGAAGATTTAATTCAAGATTCCGCTCGAGGGCATTCGTCAATGGGAAGGCGTGTACGCCACCCAGTACGGCTTCACAACGTACGTATTAATATGGTTATATGAATGTGTTGATTCGTGCCCCAATTGCTCTGCACCCGCGTCACGACGGGAACCACTGGTGTCACACAATACTTTACCACCACTCGCGGATTGCCATTTCTTAATTCGACTGCGATATCGCAGCGATCAGCTAAGAGGACGCAGGCCGACGCCGGGCTGGCCATCAAGCTGTACCGGACCCGCACGAATCATGTCGCAATTGCTGTGCGAGTGGGTCTGTCGAAAGACCAAGTCCGCCGGGCAATCAAGAAGCGCCGACTCCAGCTAGAGAAGGGGCAGGCCAATGTGACTGCTGGACACCTAGTTGATCCTCAGCCGGTGTTATCGGCAAATAAGGTGGCGATTCGAACGCCACCATATCCTGGTTTTGTATTATGCCGACACAAGTCATTATTTTATGTGTTTCGAGTTTCATAGGGCTCGTTCAATTTGGAATATATCAGTCTTGCCTGGGTGCGTTATACATCCTGAACAATAAAGACGCTCACCCGTCTCGTCACGATACAAAAAGGAAATGTTGAAGTTGAAGTGAAAGGCAATTACACTAAAACCGCTTACCATTACCGTCTTTCTTGTCGTTCACGTGCCATCATCTCATGGTGTCGCCTCCTGCACTCGTCGAGTCAATTTCAGCAGACGGAGAATGGCCTCCCCATGTGGCGTTGACACCCTCCGCGGGTATAGCAGAGCGTCCTATCCCCCCAGGAGCCCCGCGAACTCCAACCGCCGGCCTCGTTGGCTATCGTCGCTTGGTGCTCCCGGCTTTCGTCGTCGTTTGCGAGCTACCGTCGTGGTGTGCGTGCTTCCTAGATGTTTAAGAACTGGGCTCCATTGTAGGGCATTGGGTAGTTAAGGAGCCGCAAATGATTGACGTATGCCGTCGTATTAACCGCCTAACAGCGGTTTGTAAGCACCTTGCACGTTTCGGTTCCTATGCTACGTACTGCGTTTGGGGTGTAATAGATCAAAATACGCACCATATAGACCTCTGCTGAACTACCAGATCTGACAGGGTCTTGACGGTTGGTTCTCAAGTGTCCACGTATCGCTGTCTCCACGTTGCTGGGGGCACTCTCTCTTCTTCAAAAACCTACATTACACTCACTTGTCATCTTCCTCTCGTCTGGTCTTCTCCCCTGCTCTCCTTCTTCCCAACCTGCGACTGTGCGCCGGGCTATGGCTCGACAGGTTATAAGCTCAACGTTAGGGAGATCTGGCGAAGACGTCCCTGAATATTACAACATTTCGGTGTGGAATGCTCGCATTCGTGCCGCACCCGACGGCCAATGACTCCTCGAGTTCATCAACCAAGAATAACGCCGGTGACTCCGACGGAGAGGATCCCGACCCGCCCAAGGCCAAGCCCTCCCACCCGCCTTCACCCTCCTCTTCGGATGCTCTACTCTCCGACACGGGAACGCCTCCCGATAGTGACCACGACGACGACACAACCAAGCTGCCTAGCCCCAGACTGGTAGCATCTTCTCCGAGGCGCCCTCCGACTGGTCCTGCGACAACTCACCCGAGGCGATGGCGGCGAACTCCAAGTCGACGACAAGGTCCCTCCGGTGGTTTAGCCTTTACGGAGTCCGAGTACGCATAGGTGCATCCCTCGACGAGGAGGACATGGGCATCGTCGATCGTCGAGATCAGAAGAGATCGAGTTTTGTGCTCCGTCTGGTGTCTTTCACGCGTGCTCTGCTTACGAGCGACACGCTTCCTGGCCGCTCTGAGCTTGGCTCGAGCTTTCTTGGCCTGTGCCCGAGCAGTGCTCGGCGTCTTTCTTTACCCTTCTTACAGAAGATGCGAGACTGCTATGAGGGGTCGACTGCTAATGATGATCTGTACTACATCAACCACTACTTGATGGCCATCAAGTACGAGGAAGGTACGGACCACATGGCGTTCTTCCTGACCTCCGAGCGCGCGCTGAGGGCAGCAGCTGAAGGTACTGGCACCGAAGAACAAAAGTAGCTTTATCTCTACCAAGCGATGCCTAGCCTGACCTGGCAATCTGGATGGGAAGCAATAAGTTCATCTCCTACATGGACCTCAAGACCAACATTAAGCGCAATGTGCTGGACGAATACGCAAAACGTAAGTACGTGATCGAGAAAGGCAGTCCCGCGTCCACTATGACAGCCAACAATACGGCCCTTCGGGTCATCTCGAACGCGCCTCATGGCCACCTCATCGCACGTAAGGCTTCCCGACCTACCGGCGCCCCATTCACCCCATTCGTGACTGTCGAGTGCTGCAGAATCATCTGCGTACTGGGACGGTCAAACAGAGCACTGGGCTACCGGCGAACTTCGACATAATCGATCGCAAGCCGCAGGATGACCACAGCTCATTTCCGGCCAAACAGCAGCGCTCCCAACGCACGGATGACCGCCAGCGTCAGCCCCCCCCCCTCCCCGTCACGAAAAAGGGCACAAGGCCCCGGAGATCTACGACCGCTTTGACAATCTGATGAAATTCGACGACCTCAATCGTAAATTCAACTCGCGCGGTCGTGAAGCCGGTCATATCGCATACGCGACGGTCACCATGCCTGACTATGGTCTCTCTGCTACGGATACCGACCCACGGTCGACTCAGGATGCACCCGCTATGTAAATCCTGGTTCAAGGATATCCGACTGTATGCTGGCGCCACCATCGACGGTGGCTAGAAGGAGCTGCCCCTCCGCGGCATTGGTGATGCCATCCTCGAAGTGACTGACACCACGGGTTCTAAGCGCATGCAGGAATTCCGCGATGTCCTCTATGTGCCGGACATGAAATTGGGGTGTAGCGGGATTAGCAAAACCGGCGAGATCGCTAATCCAACTTCCCAACTGCGCCCGAACACCGACTAACGGATGGAGTACTCCGATCCGTGATGTGTGCTGAACTGGGTCACCGTGTGTACCCATCGGTAGGGCTGTATCTTGCTCTTCTGGTGTCTTCCGAGGCGCTCAAGCCTTGAAGTCGATACAGTCTTGGCGAGACGCGGGGGTGGGTGGAGCGGCGTGGAAATCTTCACACTGCTCGCGGTTGTAGTTCCAGATCAAGTGTCCTTGTACTTGGATCTGGCGGCCTGGATCTGGATCCAGCCATGGGGTTGGCTTGCGTGGGGCGTTTGTCCTTTACGTTCCTTCCTTTCAATGCTTGCCGCTTCCTATAGTGGAATCTGTAGTCGTTGAGCGTCGGAGACCTCACCGGCCAAGCTGAGAACTCTGGTGGATCTTGGATCCGCACTTGAGGGTTGCTCACTAGGAACGTATAGTCTGGCCAATGTAATATCCAGACTTAACCAACACTACCGCAAAAATCGAATTCAGTAAGACAAACGAATTCAATGCGACAGTCGTAAAGACGCGAAGATGATATAAAAAAGAACATCGTGCAGTTGCAATATATATGTCACCCCCTCCCACGAACTGTTCACATCAGTAATAGACAAATAGAAATGCAAGTGGAAATGCAAGTGGACATGTATTGAAAGCCTTTAT
Source organism: Phytophthora europaea (assembly GCA_030463285.1). Classification (NCBI taxonomy): domain Eukaryota; phylum Oomycota; class Peronosporomycetes; order Peronosporales; family Peronosporaceae; genus Phytophthora; species Phytophthora europaea. The sequence goes on along the minus strand of JAHQIV010000059.1, from coordinate 15,990 downwards.
CGATCTACTCGTCTTGCACTAGCGGTGCATCTGCTTCGATAGCACTCACTCGGAACCGGCCGTCTTGGTCACGCGGCCCTGTTGGAATCACGCCTGCCCGCGGAAAACCTTTCACAATGGTAGAGGGCTTGACACATTCCCATGCCTCAGCGACGAAGCGAGAGATGAGGGCCCGCTTCTTCGATGTTGAAGCTAAGAAGGGGTTATCGAGGTGATGCATGAGGTAAATTCTCCTAATTGTAAAATCACACGAAACACGTACACAGAACGTTAAAAACATGTAAAGCCGACAAATACAGCAAAAACATACCGAAACGCGTCCTTAAACGGCTTCATCACTGCCACTTTCATTGGCTGACACAATCCAGTGATGCCCGGGGGCACGAACTGCACCTGCGTGCAGCACTGCTCGAGGGATTCCCTCACCGATGCCATTTTGTGGACTTTAAGGCTGTCCGGGATAAGTAAACGACAGCCGTCCACGCTGGGCTTCCAAACCTATTATAAACACAGAAATTTAGATTGCATAGTACAATTATAAAATTAAAAACTTGAAACGTACCCGTTCAATCCACTTCTTCATGACCGCCTCGTTGCAATAGGCTTTCTTGTGGACAGTATGCTCGGCATCTGGGGAACCAAAAGCCGGATTCCATACCTCTTTCGAAACGGGACCCCCTGGAACACCGGCAAATACAATTAGGGGAGGCAGTTTGACGCCTGTAGCCGACGCTGTGAGAAAGACAGAGGCTCTAAATCCGTTGATTCTGCTCCCTGTAACAGCAAAAATAAATTTTTATTAAAAAACAATCACGAAAAAATTAAAGAAATAAAAATATACATTGTTGCACGTCAACAGTTGCGTTACCGGTAAAATCAATAGTTGTCTTGCCAGCCATATCGATGTATATGGCCGTTTGGTCCATGTTGAATACGGCTGCGAGCTTCGCATCCCCGCGGTCCGCAGAAAGAATGCCATCTTCTTCGATAACATGCTGAATTGACTGCGAAAACACGTTCGCAACAAGCTTTTTTCATCAAAAACGCCTACTTAGTTGAAATGAACGTTAAAAAAGAAAAAAGAAAAATTACCTCCATGTCCGGGCGCTTCTTTCTGCCGTTGTGCGTGATCCTCCGAATTGACAGGCGATTGCGCTTCAGAAAGCGCCGCAGAATCGAGATGTTTCCGCCCCGGTTGCGCGCTTTGAAGTGCTCGGGGTCGAATCGAGCCAACATGAGCAAGAGACACTCCATTGATACACAGAGATAGCGTTTTTCCGCATTTCTGCAATCCAATCAACAAGTCTAAATACCAAAATATGAGTTAAAATGTGAAAATGCAGGATAAAACATCAAAAAGCTTTCTTTTTTCTAGTTCCGGGTTCCTTATGTACAAGGCAGTACTACGGGAAGTATAGAATTTCGAAGGCGCAGCCGTCTTAATCACCGTCTCTTGCTTTTTTCAGCGATACCACGTCGAGCGATAGACGCCGACGACAGCAGCAGCAGCCATCGCCGTTGTCGTCCCGCGGTCAAGCGCCTTCAGCTTCACTTTATTTATGTTTTTTGGACGACGGATCATCGGGTGAAGCGGTAGTGAGGATGGATGGCATGGAGCTGCCACCTGAGAGTGGATGGTGCTGCGCGATTTAGACTTTTTAGCGCTCGTAAAAAATATAGTCTTTTTATGAATTGAGTATAGCCAGCAAACGTTTTACCACTGTCCTACTGAATCCGAATTTTACGGTATATCCCTTACCGCTAACACTTCTACTCCTTGCAGGGTCAATGTTGCTCCCGTTTCCATGCGAGGGAGAAGGCGGTTGCGATGTCCAAGGGAAATTCGATACTGATTTATGCGTAAGTTCGATCCGATCCGATCCTACCTATCCCCCTATCCGGCTATCATCCCATCTGTACCTACCGGCTCTGTAGCCTCCCTTTACCTCCATTTTGGCGTCATCCGTGCTTTCGCCGTGTCGTAATAGCGGGGAGCCGACATTGGATCCAGATTCATGGTATCAGATCTGAGCCCGATCCCGGATCCAGACCCACTTCACTCCGACTTCACTCAGTCCTTTTTATCCGGACTGGGGCTGCGGTCCTTCGGCCTCTCTGTCCTTCCAGTCTTCTCAGGCCTACGTCCTGAGGTCCTTACGACTTCTCTCCTTGTGCCGATCATACCTGTTCAGTAGTGACTGGGTTGGTATAAATCCATCTTCTGCCAATCAACTCCGGTCTCCAATTTATCCGATCTTGCTTCTCCACAAAATTCAACCTTCGGTCTATTGCGCAGATCCTAAAAATGGACATCCGTCTTGTGTTCAGTAACACGCCCTACAGCACGTTAGTTGTGTAAGTGCGAAAGCGGCGCAACCAAATACTATGATGAACTGTAGGGATGGTGAAATCCCGTGCCAGAGCTCATAGAGTGTAACGCCTGTAGGAAGTACGCTGACTGTAGTCAGATCAATGAGATGCGCTATATACTGGCAACACCATCCCCCCCCTAGCATTGGCGGGGCAAATCGCCATCAATAAGTAAAGCGCGTACGCGTTCGAGGATTGTGCGCATTCGGCGTTCTGCAACACCGTTCTGTTGAGCTGTGTATGCATTGATGAACTGGACATGAGCAATCGCATTCAAAGATCAGCTGGCCGAGCTCCTCATATTATTTACCATTGTCGCTCTGATGTTGTTGTACTTCAGGATCTTCCTGACTGAACTGTGTTTCAACTGTACCGACCTCAGTGTTGAAGCGGTTCTCGGCTGCCTTACCAAACTTTTTGTAGCAACCGTACAGATCGGACTTGTGCTGAGCTACATACCGGTGCATGAACCGCGAGTAGTTGTCAATGAACGTAATAACATAGTGAGCGCCGCTTAGGCTGGGGTAAGGGAAGGGCCCATTGATATCAGAATGAACTGTCAAGGCGGGGGGGGGGGCTTTAGAGCAATCAACGTTGATTTTGAATGGTGCCCGATGGGCTTTAGCAAAGAGAATAAATATTTTGGGATCGAAGATGCTTGAGAGAACGCCAGTTCCGGGGCTGCTTGGGTTCTAGATATGGTCTGCATCAAACGAAAGTTAGCATGGCCGAGACGTTTATGCCACAATAAGACAGCAGGACCTCGCAATATTACTTTGGTACTTCGGCTTACCCATTCAACACCGAAATGGTGCACGTGGTCTACGTCAAGACTGTGCAACGGGTCCAAACCTGGTTGAGCCAATAGGGCATTGGCGGGAAGTTCGTCCGCAGGGGTCGATGCCTCGAGCGTGCTGTATGACGTCTTGAGTGGCGTCTAAGCTTTAAGCTGATAAAGGTCCTTCTGAGCGGCAAGCTCAACATGGATCTTGTAATCCTTGCCCACGAAGATGCATGTTTGTTGGTCTTCCACAGAAAAAGGCTATCGTCTATTTAGCACGATGGAAAACAGAATCATCTGTCACATCTAAAGAGAACCCGTTTCTACAAATGGCGTTTCTCGACCGGGCTACCTCTGACCCCATCAGTACCTCCCTACCAGTTCAAAACGAACCCCTACCTCCACTCAGTGCGCTCCTCAAACGCAATCCACACTCTTAGGTGGTCACTGGTGCTAACCTGTGCACAACTTCCGTTAAGAAAGTCAAACAGATAGACGCTGTTTCTACTTTCTCAAAAGCGCAACTGCTCACTGAGCTCCATGACTTGGAAGACCCGGCATCATACCATTGTTAGACTCCTAGCTACTCGCTATGACCCATATCCTAAGCCCTATAAGGGATCCATGAGCTCCACATATGCATCTGACTGGAACAATCCCGCTCTATCGAAAAACGAGTCACTCATAGAAAATCCGACGTGGACGCTTCTTCCACGCCCACGCACCGGCAAGGTACTCCAATGCCGATGGGCCCTTGTGCGTAACCGTACTGCGGCTGGCCTCGTTGTGCGCTTTAAAGCTCGCCTCGTCATTAAAGGCTTCCAGCAAAGTATGACATCGACTACAAAAACTATTCTTAGCTGTCGTACGTATGGAAGTCCTTCGACTGCTGTGCACACTAGTAGAAATCCTTGAATACGATATTAAATGGACGTTAAAACATTTTTAATGGTTCACTTGATGTAGAAATCTTCATGGAACAGCCCGAAGGGTTCCAGCCTACAACCCTGACCTGGTGTGCAGACTTGATAAGAGCATCGATGGCCTCAAGCGCTCAGTCTGGCAACACCGCCTTGCAATATACCTCGAACGTCCGTCGACTGGTTAAGGACAGTTGCGTGTTCTTTAAAATTATATTCAATACACCATGCTACATATCGGTTTACGTTGATGACCTTTTGATGATCTCACCGTCCAAACGAGTCCTTGCCCAGGTTAAATCGGCCTTGAGTTCCGAGTTCCACATGACCGATTTAAGGAGGGGTAACCCCCTTCTAGGTTGGACGATTGAGAGAAATCGCGCTGCTCGCTTGATTTTCATTCACCAGAAGAGCTATGTCACTTGACCGCTTCTCTATGTTAGAGAGCTCCTCGAAGAGCACACCAGTCACTTAGAAGGTCAGTGTCAACGACTGCCCTACTGATGAAACTAGCAAGGCTGAAATGGCAAGCTAGCCCTATAGGAAATATGTCGGTAGTTTCATGTACGTCATGACAGGCGCTAGACCTGACCTCGCATACTTCCCACGAGAAGTCAGTCAATACCCAGACAACCCAGAAAAGGCACACTGGAATGCGGCCAAGCTACATCATGGCATACACGGACTCAGACCACGCGGCATGCCAAGATACCCGCCGCTGCATTGGTGGCTACATCAACATGTCCTGCAACAGTCCTATTAGTTTGGCCTCACGTCGCTACAACACGGTGGTGCTGTCTACGACAGAAGCAGAGTGCACTGCACTTTGCTATTGCATGCAAGAGCTACTCTACATAAAGTTACTGCTAAAAGAACTAGGCTACAACAGCTCAAAGTCGACACTTATCATGGAAGGCAACCAAAGTCGCATAAAGATATGTAACAATCCCGACCTTCATGGTCGCAGCAAGCACGGCGATATAGAGTATTTCTTCGTTCAGAAGAAGTTATCCACGAGTTCACTACCAACTACTGCAGTACAAGTTAAATGTGCGCAGACATACCGACATTTCCCTGTCATGAGGGCCATTTTTGTTATAAGGGCAATCCAATTACAACCAATTAGATGATTGCATTATAGATAATTCTTTAAGTACGATTTTTTCTTGTCTTAACCCTTTCGTGGCAGAAGGGCGCAAAAGTCGCCCTTTAATCATACTTGCTAAATAGGGTGGATAAACACACTCTTAAAGGGCGCACCAAGCGCTCTTTTAGAAAAAGCTCGTATTTTATGTACATCACCCCACCGTGTTTTGTTTCATCCAATCAAATCAATAGGTGCAAGAGATTCAGCTCGGTAATTTATTGGACATACACGACCTGCACGATATGATATATAGTGTATAATATTATTTTACCGGTATTAGACTGCGGAACTGCACTACGATGTCGGCCGACACTGCCCTGAGCCACAGCGCGACGCCTAGAGGCCCCACCTCTACGATTTCTACGGTGATGATGGCGCTGTGTGTGGGCACGCACTCCGCGATCATTTGGATTGAGCCGCGCGTGGAGAGCTATTTTGAGAGCCTATGTTTCTCGTGCCCGCCCGAGCGCGACATCGCCGACTATCTGCTGGAACTGGGCACGATCAAGCAGTATCGCTACCAGGTGCCGAACCACTAGACGAAGCAGCCCCGCAGGACCGACTAGATGTGCTCGCGCTGCACGTTGTTGAAGGTGACGTCGGCGTCATCGTGATCTTCTTCTCAATGGGAAGATGCCGCGCAGCATCTTCAGTGACGACTTGCTGGAGCTGGGCTACTCCAGCAACAGCGTGATCTTGCCGCTCATGCAATTGAAGATCTCCTTGCGCATAACGCGCTTCTTGGGGCGCGGCCTCTTCTACCACTTCACGAGGACCTCACCGGTGCGCACTTTGGAATCGTGGCAGGGAAGTTTGAAGTGCTGATGGCGCCCTATGCTGCTGATCACTACGCGGCGATTCGCCCGCCGATGCACGTGATCGTGGATACGGCGGCGCCGTACATGTTGCTGCCATTATTCGTCATGATAGGGGCGCCCCAGCAGCTGGTGAGTGCTCTGCCGAGAGTGAGCTGAGTCTGCCCCAGTCCTCTGCATGATATCACAGCAGATAATGCGATAAAGAAAATTTAGACGTAAAATACATAATATTATGGACACTTTACGTTACATAAATATTTTTTACATGTACTTGCCGACGTTGACTAAGCATTTGAAAGGGGAAAACTACTACAATCAATGCTGCACCAGCATAAAACTTGGCATACAAATCACAAATTCAATACATTTTGAGACACATATTTTTGAAATTATTGTATTGACAAGCCTATTTTCGCAGCTCTGCGGACAGAAGGCGCCTCGTCAAGTGGTTGAAGCGGACGGCGTCTGTCATGAGACTGCTGCTCGAGACGGACTGGCTGTAGCCGTCCTTGGTTAGCCGTCCTTGGTGGAGAAGCTCGTGGCGTCGTGCGTCGTGGCCACGTTGAGCACCACCAGCATCAGCAGCGGCGAGAACTCATTGCAGCCGGTCGAGAAGCTCGGGCACGCGGCGTGCGTGGTAGCGGTGTTCGGGTTGTGTGTCATCCTCGTTCGACGTGGAGTTCACGACCAAGGAGAGGCTTCGCTCGTAGACGGAAGGCTGCTTGTAGGCGTGAGAGTGGTCGAGGCGGACGGCGTCGGGTGTTTTGCAGATGATGGTGGGGATTCCGAATGCAGGCGCGGTCTCAGCGAGATTGGTAGCGACAGCGCCACCTATGAGTATGGCTGCTCAAGGGGGAAGCTTCTGTGGCACGATAGCCGAACGAGCCACCACATCGCGTGTGTTCTTTGGTACCTCGGCTGTGGAGCACGACCCGTTCACCAGGCACGAACACTACGTGGAGGAAGATGACAGCTTCGAAGCCCCCGACGAGCGGTCGATGTGCGAGGAGCAGCTCGTGGTGCTGATGCCGGGCTCCAGCGCCATGGTAGGAGGAATCCGATCTCGATTACGACGACGCTGGCGTCCCACCTCGAGCAGCAGCAACGTCGGTGGAGGTGCCGACTATATCGCGCTCGTTCGCCCTCAGTCCACGGGGCTGTAAAAAGGTAGAGGCATTTCAGCGACACCTATCCTGACGGCAGCTGGTGCCATCTATACTGGTGGCCACGCGATTCTGCGGGCCTGTGCGTCATGCCCCACGGCGAGTTGAAAGCTCATTCTTCAATTCGCGTCTACAGCAGCGAGCAAGACCAGTCGAAACCAACTACGACCGCCACAGGCTGTCATCCAAGTACCGAGGTGGAGTGCGGTTTTACCGACACAGGTTGTGACCAAGCGGCAAGGTGGAGCACGGTTTGGTGTTTGGTGTTTGGTGTCAAGCAAGGCAAGATGACGATCGGATCTAGGCAATCGATATGATGATTGCGTGAAGATTGTATTTATCGATAAGGTACGCTGCACTTTGAAGCTGACTGTTGTATGAACATGCAAGTTTCTTACGTGTATTGTGTGAATTATGCAGAAGAATAAAGTTCAACTACTTCATACGCCTACGCTTCTGAGCTTGTTGCGTCGCTTGTTGCTGCTGGCTTGCTTGTTTTTTGCTCTTTGTCGCTGTAGACTTCCGAGCTGGTGCTTCCTTCGCTTTAAGCTCCGTAAATCTGCGCACAAATCGACGTCCCTCAAAGCGGACAATCTGCTCTGGTTTTAGGTGTTTTGGTGGCTCCCAAGTCGGCTCCCATTCAACGAGGTAAAGTGGTGTCCCGTCATGTGCTTTCATTTTCCCGAGGATACCTTTGATGTTCCAGGTCAGGTCTTTGTCGAGCGCTGTTTTCACTGCTCGGGCAGCATCGCCACCACCGCGACCGTCCATCACCGACGCAGCTAAAACCAAGGTTTCCAGGCAGACATTGGAAGCGGCGCTGACAGGGTCCACTCCATCAATTGTGGCATGCGCCAGGGCCTCACCGAGAGCTCTTATGGCGTCAGATGGTGTCTTCCGCGGGTCGCCATTTTTGTGAAAAGCTTCGGCAAGATTCGCCCATGCACGCTCTGACTTGCGTCCTCGGTGTCCAGCAACGCCACAGCGCTCAACGCCTCTACAACGGCCGTCGAAGAATTAGCTGCATCTTCGCCTCGGACTGTCAGCTCGGACTCTTCCGCCGTTTGTGCGCTGGTCACAGTTGTGTCGGTTGCCGCTGTGCCTGGTGCCAGTGTGCCGGATACCAACTCGTGGTCGGCAGCATTGACTGGTGTTCCGGACTCGGCTGCATCCTGTGCGTCCTGGATGAATGTTCGGACATCTCTTTGCTTTAGTATCGCGATGTCAGGTTTCTTCTCTAGGATAGTCTGCAGTATTAAACCAACCAACTTGTCTCCTGCGTTTTGGTTAGCAACTTTCAGCTCCATATATATGTACTCAACTGCTTTAGCGTCAATTGAAGCGTTGTTGAGTGAAAACTCATTCACTACACGTCTGCAGTAGTTTCTGAACTGTCTACGCGAAAACACTTCTCTTGCTAGTGGCATGTTGTATTCTCTTTTGCTTGGCCGTTGATGCACTAATGGTTGCAAGTGCAGCAGACACCAGTGGGTTGGCAGTTGCAGTTTTGAACTGCAGCAGTTTTAAAACAGCTACTGAGTATGGATTGATGTAGTACACACAAAGTAGCCATGATGCGCTAAGTCCGATGAACGCTCGATGGACGCCCACTCGACCAAACATCAAAGAATGGATAACATGCGTGGGCCAGCAAGCGGCAGCACGAGGAACAGTCTACCTTTACAAAGCGTTTGAGATTGTCCCGGTCGGTTCGCAGTCGCGGACAGCCCACTAAGCAGGCCGTAGATCTCGCCAGCCTGGCCCAAGACGTGATGAACGATAGCAATGCTGCCGTGACAGCTCCAGGTTGGCGTAGAGTTGTAGTGCAGTCAGTAAATTTGAGGACATGGCTGCTAACGTTGTGGTGGGCGTGCGCGGACAGATGCAGTGAGAGCTGGACGAGGAGAGTTTGAACACGATAATGGTGACAAAGGTTCTGGAGGGGCTAGGAACGTTGTGGATATGTCTGTTGGAGCGTTTGTTGAGTGGGGCGGGGGAAGAGGTAACACAGCACAGCCGACAACCCTGATGCCCATGGTGGACATGATGGGCGACGGACTTCAGAAAGTGTAACGAGAATTAGAACGCCGCCGGCGCTACTTCAAGATGTATATCTTGATCAATTAGTGGCACTTACACCTGACAAAGAAGCTTGGATCAAAGCGAAGGTGTTCAAAAGTATCGGGTCTGCCTTTATAATTGGTCGGGTGTGTCGCCGTCCTAAAAAAGGAAAATTTGCGTCATTGTTCCAAGTCCGGTGGTTGGACTCCCAGTTTCAGTCGTCGGTTGAGCACCTCAGTGTGGGTTTAACCCAAAATGGCATCAAAAATTATCGGACGTTGGTGCAGCTGAAGAACAACCCCGCATGGAAAAGGTTAGTGGAGTCGGACGAAATCAACACGATTGACGTAGACGATCTAGTCAACTTGGAAGCTGCAGAGATTTGTGAGGAGTATGAGTTCGAGCCGGAGAACAACTAGTAGCCTTCAAGAAGTGGTGGCAATTCGAAACATGCGCTTCGACCCTGAGGCACAGATTGACGGGCCACAAAATCTGTTCGAACACCCTGACGGCTCAACAGCCACTATTTTGCGCCCCGAGTTTCGACATCTCTTCGAGCATTCAGCTAGCTCCGCCTTCTCCGCGTATCTGCCGTTGTATTTCTGGCGCCAAGTTGTGTACCAAACGAACGAGTGCGCCGTCACAAAGGGCATTCGAACGGCACGTCCATTTACGCTACAAGAGTTGATGGTTTTTCTTGGAATTCTGTATTTTATGGCGCTAAATGATAAAGGTGAATACTCGAATTACTGGGGACCTCAGCCTGAAGACTTGATATTTGGGGGGAGCACGACGGCGTTGGATGGAATCATGAGTCTACATAGATTCAAACTGCTGCGCAGATGTCTGAGCTTTAATGCCAACCCCGCTACTCTCTCAATTGATGCAGCAGCCCGAATTCGCCCCCTTCTGAACCTACTAAAAGTGACGGGCGAGAAGTATGTTGTCATTGGACGTGACGTTGCGTTGGACGAGGTAAGTGTGGCTTGTCGCTCACGGCAAGGACGACACCTAGTTATTTTTAACCCCATGAAGCCGACCGGTAAGTATCACTTTCGCTTTTACGTGATAGATTGTTCGTCTACGTGGATTGCGTTAAACTACCGGCTGCATTGCAACAGAAGCAGTATAACCGATCGCCTCAATGGAGTTGTTAGTGAACAAGAAGCCCAAGCCCTAGCACAAGAACTCGCAAGGGTGTCAAAGATTCGGCAGCTTGTACTTGAAGTTGTTCGTCCTCTTTTTGGAGGTAATCGAATTGTCAATATGGATAACTTCTACACGGCCGTACAACTTCTTCAAGAACTTCGTGTGGAAGGTCTGCACGGCCGTCGAAAAATTCGCGCCAACAGCAAGCATTTTCCTGGTCATACAATTCTCTATAAGGACCATGATGGTTGCGTGCGGGGCGATAAACGGTAGGCTGTTTTAAAAGACCACAACATGGTTGCTGTTTCGTGGTGTGACGGAAGCATTGTAAATATGGTTACTAATGCTGATGCATCCACTATGTCATCTGTCACGCGCGTGGTTGGGAACGAAGCTGCTACATTTCCAGCCCCAAGCTGCGTTCGCCAATACAACAAAAATATGCAGGGATTTGACCGTCTTGACTAGGTTAGAGGAGGATTTTCAATTACTGATGGACCTTCATTCAAGCGATGGCACAAGAAGCTGGCATTAGCATTGATAGACATCGCAAGGGCAAATGCATATTTAACTAGAAGACTTGTAGCGCGAGATTTGACTACCCGAGACCCCCATAGAGCGTTCATGACAGAGCTCGTTGGCGAGTTGATCAATGGAAAGTGGGCTGAAGCGCCGAGCGAGGGTCGGATGCTGTATGGATGTAGTGAGCAGCAGGATACTGGTGGAAGTGATGTTGGAGTCTCCATTGCGGTTCGATCGGACCGAAAGGATGACAGCCCCGTTAGGCAATGTACATCAATTGCGTCGAAGCAAATCCACGCGAAACAAAACCGGAAGAAGCGTCGCTGTATTGTGTGTCGATGGGAGGATCGTTATCCCACTAAAGTGACAACATACTGTCTTACACATGGTGTTTGTCTGTGTCGAATAGTTCATACACAAGCTGCATCCCCTTGGACATGTCCTCACACGACGTGGACTTGTTGGGAAAAATACCATCGGTATTACAGGGCAAAGAAACTATTTTCACACAAGGGCAACATCAATCGTGGGTCGGAACTGGCGATGATGCGTCAAGCACCCGGAATTGACACAGTTATCTCTAGTACATCTACGCCTGTTATAGTCCTAGACACTCAGCCGGAATGAGCAACACGTCGGCCGACGAGAACCTCGAGAACTTGTCGCCGTTGAGACAGCCGATCGCGTGGAACCGGCGGCAGATCCGCAGCTACGTCGGCATCACCGGAACATAACACATGGAGGACAGCATCGCTACTTTTCACCACCACGGATTCGACGGCGGGTAATGGGGCACATCATGGCAAACCGGAATGGTTCCATGTTGGCTCCTTGGCTAGTGCTATGGGCTATTGCGGCGCAGGAACCTGACTAGGGAGGGACTCATTCGCGCCACAACCTGCGGCTTCGTACCGCAGAACTGCGTCCATGAGTCTGGACCGTGAACTCGTCTTCATCTATGAGAACAGTCTTCTGATCGTTGGTGGTGTCAATATCTTGATGTTCTCTGGACGGTGTGCAATTTTACCTTTTTATTACAGTCTACATGTAGGTTTACCAACTATTGCACACAGCGCTTAGAGGGTCAAGACGCCAGCAAAGACAATTCACTTTTGATATTGCAGCATGTGAACCACGGGCGAGGCGTCAAAGAGGCATGATAGCGATACCGAAGAAGCCATCAGCGTGGTAGTCGTTATATCCGTCGTCGGTGCGATTGTAGGTGTTTTAGTGACCGAGGACTCGTCACAAGCTCGGCTTGTACGAGTGACGGTACACAGCGAAAATGCGAAGGTGTCAGCCTCGAAAAGGTCGATGGGCAGTGATGCTGCAGTCAGTCACACAACATCACATGTTGCCATCTCGAGCAAACGCTGTTCATGCTTGCCCTTGACCGTCAGTCACACAACATCACATGTAGCCATCTCGAGCTAACGCTGTTCGTGCTTGCCGCTTGACCATCACAGCTGTCCACTCAGCGGTGGACCTGACTCAGACAGGCGTCATATTACACTTGCAGTACAGTGAGCGGTGCTGGCTACCGCACCACCATCACCAAGGGCTCCTGCTGCAAGCGCTCGTCCACGTACAACGACTACGATGTGAGCGTCGAGGATATTGTGGCCAACGTCATGAACCAGCAGGCCGCGGCCGCTGAGGTGTCCCCGACGCGCGTCATCGGGCACGACAACATCTTCTGCTAGAATGTCATTGACAGTGCGGACGGACGTGGCTCGCGCTTTACGACCCCGTTTGAGAGCCAGTTTGGCAGCGACAACAGCATGACTCAGGGTGAACATATTAGGCAATTATGACAACGGTGACGCCGACTATATTTGCGTGGACGGTGACAGTGCGGGCAAGTGCTCGTCCGCGGAGGATTTAATGACCTCGCTGACGAACAAATTGTCATGGCAGTCGACTTACACGAGCTCCAACGACGACCGATCAGCCCTGGAAGACCACGTTTACGTCTACGGCATTTAGGAATATTTATTTTTATCGGGTGTTAGCATCGACATCTTCAACGTCAACTCGGGCGATACCGACTCGCACGGTGCGATGGAGACTTGCTACCAGTGCTCTTAGTATGCCGGAGACGAAGACAAAAAGTGTGCTAGCATTGCGCGAGGCGATGACACTTCCTGAAGCGATAATGGCGACACGTACGACCAGTGCATGTATCAATTCACGGCGTGGAGTGATGACTCTCGTAAGCAACTGGAGAAGGCGAACAACGACAACTCAACGGGCCACCTGGAATGTGGTGAACAGCCACTACACGCCCTATGCGCACAACAATTTCGTTGGCCGTCGGCGTTGCGCTTGCTATCGGCCTGCAGCCGCACGTCGCTTCCCAGCGGCTCCACCTCCAAGGGGCCCACGGCGATTATATCACACCATATAAAGTTCCAAAAACTCGAACTACATATTTAACTAATTGCACCAAATTATATTGATGTTGGATCTTACTACATTTTGTTAGCCTATGATTATACTACTATAATAGAGCAAGACAAGTCAGCACGACAAACGCACTGTTTCAAGAAGCGACTGCGATTGACCCGGTCGGTTTGCAGCCGTAGACAACCCGTCAAGGTGTAGAACTCGTCGGTGGCCCAAGACGTGAGTAACGAAGGCAGCGCTGCCACGACAGCTCGAGGTTGACGTGAGACGCGGTGTGCGAGGCATCTTCGTTGGAAGGCAGTGAGAGCTGGATGTTGTGTAGCAAATAACGGTCTTCTTCAAGGCTGTGGTTGTGACCTGCCATCCTCAAGGTTGCTGTCGCAGTCAGCCCATGAGGAGCCCTTCAACCTGGGCGTGGAGCTCGGCCCACAACGTGAGAGGAATATAGCGATGTCGCGGCTGCGCAGGACAAGCGTGGCGCCGCGGTGAGTTCAGTGTCTTGGTGGAGAATGTATGCTTACGTTGTGGGGGTACGTCATGGCTCTGTGGCGATGACAGTTTATAAATGAGCAGGGTAGCTGAAGACAGTCAGCGAAGTCTCAGCGACCAATCTTTTTGCGAGTATCGTCGTCATTTTGATGTATCCCGCTAATACTTACAAACAAACGTACTTGTAGAGATGTCATCCATCCTTCAGAGCAAAATGGTAACTATGGCCCGGTTATGATATTTATAGAGCCCAAAAATACCCATTTTTGATGGAATATGAGATGCAAGTGAGGCGGTGTGGCTTCCATACATCTCAGACATAGTATAATATTTTGTATAGAGAACAGAGATGAATACATCCATCCTATTTACAATAAAAACTTAGATATATGTATGGCTGTCACCCCACCTGATTTGAGTTTGTATGGTTGGACATGATGTCATACCATGACGTCATTTTGCTCAACCTTTGACGAGACGTAATTACGCATTCGCGTCGCCTCTCCTGCTGTTATACAAAGTTGAAAACGATTCAAACGTTTCATCCGCTCGTAAATTTTTATCGCGGAAAACTCAGCTCACTTCTCAAACCGAGGCAATGGGGTCAAGCACGGAGCCGTTTCCTTACTGGTATGTTGTCCTACCTGCGTTCTTCATTTTATTTAACCACCGCTGGTGCTAACATCGTATGATTGCTGCATTAGACCGTGCGCTGGCCGAAAAGAGACGGTTAGCCGCAGCGGCCAAACGCGTCCCTGCTTGCGGTGAACGGGCCAGCAGCACGACTGCTGGGCACCCGAGCAATGCAGTGGGCAGTCCGTTCGAGGGGTTCCAACGTCGCCGACGGGCCGACAATGTTGACAACCCGTCAGTGGCTTCGTACTCCACCGCTCAACACCAAGCCACCGCCAGACAACAAGCCGCCGCTCGACACCCGGTAGACGCCCGACATCAAGCAACAACCCGAGACCAAGCCTTCGAGGAAGCATGTCCCCTTTCCGCGGGGGAACGGTCCGACATATCCAGTCCTGGCACCTCCAAACCAGCACTCTCTGTCTACCCCCCGCTCGTGCTCGAGCCCGTTCGCCAGACCCGACGTTTGTCAACAACACCGACCGGTCCGCTATTCGAACAGCTTCGCTACACGGTACCTGTGTGGCGACTGATGGAGTACGACCCCGAGACGACAGGTTACAGGCCAAGCGCCAAGCGGTACCCACTGTACGAGTTTCCGTCGGCCAGCCTAAAAGGTGCGAGTGATCGTGCTAGGGAACATCTCAGCCCACGTCTGGTCAAGTTGCTCACATTCATCTCGAAGAAGAAGATCCCGACAGCGCTGCCAGATTTGTGGGCGCTCTCCACGGCATGGGACGGTTTCGTTATGTCCGTCATGAAGCGCGATGGATCGAACGGTGAACCGGATTGGTTCGCCTTGTTCAGCGTTCGTTACAATGATTTCTGGATAGAAAATCTGCTCGGTGTCCAGTGGCGTCTCCACGAGCTCTGCGCCGAACAAGACCTCGGCTGCCCTATTCCAAAAAAAGGATTGCCCGTTTTGCTACGGTAATGCGCCACGTATAATGAAGGAAACCCAAGAATCGCCAAGACTTTCGGAGGAACACCAATATGTGCTTCGAGAATACGAACTTCTTCAGCAGGAGTACATAACGCGAAAGTAGTGATATATTTTTTGTAATCTCATTTAGAGTTAACAAATCAATAAATGTGGTTTCGCGAGCGCTTGGTGAACGGATCGTGCTCCATGAGCGAGGTAACGAACATGGACACACGCGATGCGGTGGCTCGTTCAGCTATCTTGTCACAGAAGCTTCTCGCATGTGCGGCCATACTCATAAATCCCCAATCTCGATGAGAAGGCGCCAGCGTTCAAAGTCTCCACATTCGACAACGAAACACTCCCTCTCCTTGGTCGTGAACTCCACATCGAACGAGGACAACCTGGCCCTCAAGCTGCACGAGGACGACACACAACCCGAACACCGCACGCACGCTGCGTGCCCGGGCTTCTGGACCGGCTGCAATGAGTTCTCGCCGCTGCTGATGCTGGTGGTGCTCAACGTGGCCACGACGCACGACGCCACGAGCTTCTCCGCCAAGGACGGCTACAGCCAGTCCGTCTCGAGCAGCAGTCTCATGACAGACG
>JAHQIV010000058.1:0-41188 GCA_030463285.1 Phytophthora europaea | reverse complement strand
TCCACGCGCTCCAGCTCCTTCTCCACGTCGAACTTGGCCCACGCCGCGTACGACGCGCTGCTCATGGTCGGCAAGAGACGCGTCCCGTAGTGATGATGGCACAGTTATTTCGGTACACTACAAGATGCCACGTCAGCAGCTGTAGACGTACCTTCAACGTCAGCAGGCAGACCGACAGTAACGAGCAGCTACAGTACAGGCATGAAGCAACCACTGTACCGTACTCTAGTACACGTACACGAAGCAATAGGCAACTACTTGATATTCATCGAAGCAAACACAGCCAGCTAACTTAAAGAGGGTGCGGCGGCAGCAGCAGCAGCACGTCCTCCCCGCCGGCCAGTCAGCCAGCCAGCCACACACACAACCTCCTGATAGAGAGAATATGGGGGAAAGAGGGGGGCGTTGCACTGCGTCTGGCCGGCCGCAGCAGGCCTCTGGTCGGGTCTACGGGACTTACTGGGCGGCGTTGTCGACGATCTTGCTGGCGACGGCCTTGCTGACGTCCTTGCCGATGTCCTTGGCCACGTTGCTGATGTCCGAGATGACGGCGCCGCTGCTGTTGACGGCCTCCTTCATGGCGCGGTCGATGCGCGACTCCTGCGACTTGAGGAAGGGCGCCAGGAAGTGCATGTACAGGAAGGACGCGCCCAGCGTCGAGGGCATGAACAGCCACAGCAGGAAGCCCAGCTTGAAGGCGTAGTAGAAGGGGATCCAGTACAGCAGGAAGTCGGCGAAGATCTCGACGATGTTGAAGCAGGCGTACACGACCCAGTACGTGAGCCACTGCACGTCGTCCTTCTTGTCGTCCGTCTCGATGGCCTTGAACGACGCGTAGGCCGGGTACACGAAACCCACCAGGTTGCAGATGAGCCCGGCGCCAAAGCCCACGAGCAGCAGCAGCAGCAGCAGCGCCGCGCCGCCCGCCACCAGGTACAGCTTCTCCACGCCCGTGGCGTCCTGGGCGGACTGCAGCACGGGGAACTTCTCCAGGTCCTTGGCCCACTTGTCCATGTACACTTGCACCTTGTCCATCTTCTTCTTCTTCTCCTTCTTCGTCCCTTGAGCTCGCGAGCCTTTTTCGAGAGTGGCCGACCACTGGTCGAGGTCTTGAGGAGGATACTGCGGTTGACGCTGGTTCGCAGAGAAACGACCGCGGGTTCGGGCTCTGATTTCTGGGCCCGCCCGCATATGCGGGGGAGCTTCCCCAGGATTATTCGCTTGACTACCATCTGGTGCTGAACCTAACCTGGATCCAAAGTGACGGGCTATGCGTTCTGGCAGAGCGTGCGGCCACGGGAGGTCGAGGGACTGCAAAGGGCCTGCGAGGGGATTACTGTATGCCGGCGCATGTGCATAAGAGGAGGACTGTGCACATTGTATAAAGAAAGTAATTTGGCGCGGATTGGATCGAGTGGGAGGACTAGCCATTGCATTCCGAGTTCCCCGCTACGAATGGGTTGACATATCAGAGCATTGAGGTACGCAGGCTCAGGTACACTGTACCGCCGACGCGCCGGCGTCATTATTATATTCCCCTCAGTAAGAATGACTTGCCCATCAAACCCCTTCAGAAGTAATTTCTGGTCGCGCCACAAGCAAATTGAATGTGTGTTCCGTTCACGACTCAAGAGACAGCCGAAGCTGGAAGTACAGCACAAATGGGATCGGATCATCCTTCCGAAGGTCCTTCCTTCGACGGGCGATGAGGCGTGGCCAAGACTCGGAGACGCCTTTAGAAATTGTTGTCCGTGATGTTCGAATACGTGAAGTAGGCTGGTCGAGACAAGGACGCTCCTCGACGTATCTGTTTTGCGTGGAACCACAGTACTGTAGCGTGGAATGAGAACGTTGCATGTATCCAGCATATGAGAAGTGCAACTGCAACTCCATGGAGCCATTTCGTGTTCCTTCTTGGGACCCTTGGCCGAAGCAAGCGTGGTAGGCATGCTGCTCATTGACGTGCGATCCACTTTGTACATTACGGGCGCGATATCGGCTAGGGTTCGATGTGGAAAAAGCGCGTCGCTCAAGCGCGTCGCTCCATTGCTGGACGATGATGTGGAGCTGCATGGAGAAAGGAAGTTCCAGCGGACGCCGTGATCCCGGCGGAGGCGCCAGGACGAAAAGTTGTGGGGTGCTCGATCGTGGCTCTCAACTCGCAGTTTATGTCTCGTACGTGATGGTACGAGATATGCTTGGAAAACTTGTTGAACTCAAAGGCCGCTCGGGTTTTTGCGTTTTGCACAAGATTCATCAGTATTACTTCACGTGGCATCTTGGGAGATATTTTCCGATTCACATGACAATAGATCAGTCCCTTTAAAGTGAATTGCTGATCCCGTGAAGAAGTAACTCGCGCGTTCTAAGGGTTAATTACCACCGCAGAGTACCACTTAAATACCTGCAGCCATCATGACGTCCCCGCCAAAACTCCATAAGCAGTTTTCGCGACTCAGCGTCACCTCGAGGATCATCAAACTCTCATCAATATGACAAACACGGCCCCACTGCGTCTACCAGACGCATACCAAATGCCTGTGCTGAGTCGCTGGGGGGATGTTCCTGGCACAAGCATACGACTAATAGCACGAGCAAGAGTCATTCATGAGGGTTCCTTCCCAACTCACTGTCGCTATGAGAAGGCACCGTGGTTTCGGCAGTATAATTCATATACAAGTACCTCATAGAAGAGCAGGGCATTCGCTTGAAGCAACCGCCGCGACTGAGCGAATTGGCTTAGCTTAGCGCAAGATATGCACCTCGGCTACATCTCAATTTCTGGATCAAACAAACTCACCCAGTTGGATCTCGGAATACGCAATACGCACGAAAAACTCGCTCACCGCTATCCCGCTCAGCAGAATCCACCCAGAAAATTATTGGTCGCAAGGTGCAAGGTGCCAAACACCCAAAGCCTCGTGCCTATTGACCTAGCACTGCGTGGCTCCGTTCTCGGACAAACTGCATCATGCGTTGCATGCATATGACGATTCGGAGAATAATGTTACTCAGGTTGTGTTCGCGATGGACTTCATTTAGCCAAAATGGGATTTTCATTAGATCGGAAAAATATCTCGTCGTTCCAGCAGCAAAACTTGAACGAAGTTTCCAAGTTCCGTGCCCTTAGATAACCATTGCGACATCAGGCAGGATCTACGCCATCCGAAATCAGCGTCCGTAGCTTCCGCGTATACTTCGAAGTATTATCCAGACTTTACTCGTACACGGCTAAACTTTCGAGACTCCTCATACATTTAGAGATAAATGCTGAGATCAAGTATAATCTACTCAGTTTTCAAACGGAGAGTTTGCTAGCCATCTTGTGGTTCCGACGCTTTTTTTTCTTCTTCAAATACCCGATGCCTTTCACTACAACGACATGAAGCGTGCTACCGTTCCGCGTTTGCAAATACGAACTGGAATGCTTGCTGAAGATAGTCTTCAAATTTCTCACGAATGGATGCGATTCTATTTTTGTAGATTTACAAAGATATTGGTGAAACGGTGAAAGCAGTATCCCCCCCCCCGACTCGGAGATAAAATGTGAATCTAAGAAGGACTCGCTCGCTTCAATCATAGTTATTCGGATTCTTGAAGTAAGTATTTAGTAACTCGACAACTTGTGCTAGCACCCCCAAACACTATCAATAATAAGGTAATTCCTATTTATCTGCCCAACGCGAACACGGGTACAAGTGCACTGTACTAAGTAGGGCCCATAGTTGACAAAGCAGATCTTGCTGGCAATCTTTCAACGATTAACGTTGATAGTATGCCGCCATTTTTTGTTATCGCCAAGCAACTTCTGTCGCGATGTGATAACGCTGGAATGGCATTTTGAGTCTGCCTGCGGAACAACTATGTCTTCATCGTCAGACGGCGTCTTAGCCACTGTTCCCTCTTCGACACTCTAATGCTGAGGCATTACTGTAGTAGGCGAGAACGAAGACTGCCCCGGTGGTGGTCTATGTCAGTCACTGTACGATAGGGAAATAACGCCATATCAGAATAATTTGAAAATTAGAGCAGTCATTGAAGCAGGAAATGTATAAGCGTCGGATTTTGTGTTCGCGACCTTCTCTATTATAAACGCCATTTTCTCCCTCAGAACGCCATAACTGAAAAATTGGATTATTCCATCCCTGCTAACTACTTTATGCGATCTTACTTCAGTTCCAGCTCAGCGGGTGGATGGCGAGGACGACGGCATACCACACTACACACAGTTCTTGCTGCAGATCTCGCCACCGCATCCGGCGGATACAAGCTTCACACGGCCTCCGATCTGGAACGACTCTGCCTGCTTGCCCAAGACCGTCACGCCTGGAAACGCTATACCCGGGCTGTGCTTGCCAACTTGCCCGCCGAGACAGATTCGACGTATGCGAACACTACTTAACCGCTGCGGTGGCTACCTTAGCACTCCCCGACACGTAAACTGGTCGATGCGCCAAACGTAACATCATCCTCATCATGTATGTTCCAGCAATGACGCACTGGAATCGTCTAACTTGTGCATTGACTAACGGTCGGACACGATCATCTAGCACTCCCAATTCAGTACCATGCAGAAAATCTAGGTCGATGGGTCAGTTCGTTGAAAAATGCCTCGTACGGTACCAGCAACATGGATACATGTACTAAGCTTACAGTACAAGCAGCCAACCCAAGTGTGCGTGCTACGAATTTATACAGTCGAATCTCAACTCGTCGGCAGCCTCGTGTGACTGTCGAATTTCAGCGTCTTTAGGTGAAACGATACATGTATCTCCTCTTCCCCGGGTCCAACAGAGCCTGTTCGATTGCTACATTGCTATTGTACACGTGTGGGTGTTGAACATGGGGCATTTTTGGTAACAACTAGACTGGGGACGTAAACGACGTTAACTTTAAACCTATCATTTAGCATATTCCATATAATAGGAAGTATGCGAAATTTGCAGTTTTAACATACCCAGCGTAAAAATACGTTGACCACAGTCATGCCTAGTGTTTTGAAATCGCAAAAATACCACTTAAACCTCTTCATAATTACAGTTTAATTTTGAAACCTATGATATAAACTATGCGAAATGATAGGGTTTAGGTTAACGTCGTTTACGTCCCCATCACCACAAGGGATTGCTTCATCGTAGCATAGGCTATCCAAGATACTGTAGTTTACCAGTGCAGTCGTTACGTCTTAGACTGTGTCTTACCGAATACATACACAGCGACCCGCGTAACGCAATTTCAGATTGCATGATGTGCACTTTGGTCTTGTATGTAGTACAGTATGTACTGTACTGTACTACTTAGTGTACACGATCACAGTGCAGATTAAAATCTATAATCGTAGCACAGTAGTAGGGTGCTAAAGATAATAAGGAGTTCGCGTTAATGGTCCTGATAGCAGGAGAAGTGAGATCTATGTGAAGCATTTCTGCCAAGTTTGTTGGGGCTAAGCTGTTGGGGCTAAGCTCAGGGATCCAATCAATCCACCCACCCCGACTCGTCAATGAACCCTCCAGCGATTTATAGATTTTGGGGTTTTCCGGAACCCTACAATATACATACTAATACGTATTGGATTACTATTTTGTGTATTTTGTACATGTTCTTCTATGTAGGACTGTGCGATGCACGTGTTAACACGATGCAGCGAAAATAAACTGCTGTGTGATGGGAGGTGTACAAGTACTGTACATGTACATGTAATGTACAAGTTCTGAGGCGCTCGCGGAGCCAATACATCGCGGCTTATTGCGATACAAGTACAGTGAAGACAGCAAATGCGTACTGACCAGCCGCATATACTTGACCTTGGCGAGCCACCTGAGCGCTGGTAGCCGACTTTGCGTTCGTTTATACAAGAAAAAACAATAAGCAAACATGGCTCATACTTCAGCCATCTGGTTCGACGTAATTTGAGCTTTGAACGCTACTTCAAGGACACTTCAAGTGGTTGTTGCGTAGAGCAGCCAGCGAGAGGCTCCGGTACCTGTACCAATAGCAAAACTAAGTTTTACTTGCCTGTGCTCTTGCCAAGCAGCCCCCAACATTGCTTCAAAGCCTATCCCAATTTCGATCCTGAAGTACATGATCATACATTTGTATGGAGTTGAGGGGTGATGGGGGCCAATCAATCAATTACGAACTATTAGTGTACTGTACAAACGAAGGGCAACGATCGCGTGTCTCGAAGCAACCAACTTTTGACTTCGATTTGAGTCACCATCATTGCAGTTCCTCGCACCGGACGACTGATCCGTAGGCCCAGTTTTCTTTTTGCAGTCTAGGCCACAAACGTGCAAACATGACTCGGTCAGGGGTGGTTCTTGCCCTCTTGGCCCTTGTCCTTAGCTTCGCCAGCGTGTCTGCTTTCGACTGGACATTTTGGAACGACGATGATGATGCACCCGCCACTACTCCGACAAAAAAGTCTACCATCTCTACCAAGACACCATCGACTGCCGCCCCAGAGGAGACAACTACATCGTTTGGCAGCGCAGCAACAACAGATATGACGCCCGTTCCTGGATCATTTATCGATGCGCCAACGCTCCCAGCGAATTTCTCGGTCATTAAGGTGACTGAAGCCAGGAGTACCGTCACCTCGACGTACAAGAACTGGGTGGGTCCACGCCCCATTGCTCCAGACGCCGCTTGCTACCGAGAATCTCATATCATGGACACCTGCCCCGACAACTTTGACCGCCACGAGGGCTCGAATACTTGCTGGGCGAAGTGCCCGATCGATTACCCCGTGGAGTGCGGCATGGAGTGCATCCGCCAGAACGACGACTGTTTGATGGAGGTCCTCAACAAGGTGGGTGCTGTCGGCAACACAGCTTTGGCCGTTGCTTCGTTTGGCGTGTTTCAGAAGCTGTGGCACGTGGCGGATAACGTGCGGTTCGCCTTTGACTGTGCGAATATCATGATCGGTACGATGAGATCTATCATTCGTTACGTCCGTAATATCCAGACCACCGACCCGACGGCTTCAACAGACAAGATTTTGAACATCCTGTACCAGTCTCACAACGTCGTCACGGACTTGCCAATGGCCATCATGCTTTGTACGCGCCGCAACCCGCCTCGAGAGCTCGATGTGTCGGGCCGTGTGCTTTCGACCATGAACTGGATTCTGTTGAACGCCATCGGCTACAAGGAAGACCTCGTGTCGAGTTGGGGCCGCTTCAAGGCTTTCCTGATTGGCGCCAACTTTACGGAAGCCGCCAACACGATCAATGAAACCGAGATCGGGACGCTCAGCGATGCATTCAAAACGAATTCCACCTGCGCCTACGACTTAAGGTCCTTGACTGACCGCACGTGGCTGACCGTGAAGCAGCTAAGGAAGGACAACCCCGGCATCTCGGAGGATGACTTGCGCTTGAAGATGCAAAGCACCGAGCTGGTGGTATCCGACATTGCCCTGGTAACGAACAACTGCATGCCGCAATTTATTGCTGAATCCGACGTATCAACAGCCTACAAGACGCGTGATAGCATTCGCAAGGCTTTCAGCGGCATGGTCAACGACCTCGTCTCGACAGGAAAAAGCAGGAACGGCAGTGACGAGGACGCCAAGAACTTCATGTACCAAGCAGTTGGCAAAACTCTAATCTCCATCGCAGTCACGGGTTTCGACATGATTGGTCTCATGGGTCTGGTCGTTACTTTCCTCCAGAGGATCTGTGGCCCGACCAACTTCATCGGGGAAATCGACGACGGCACTCACCCCGACACGCTCGGTCTCAACATGATCCAGAAGGCTTTCAAGAACAGCACGATGTCCTGGACGAGGAAGGGGGACGGCCAAGTCATCATCAATTTTACCAGCACTGACACAAAGAACGTCACAGTGAACATCATGTCCGGCGGTAACAAGATTGATGAGGTAGACATTGCTGCTGGCGGGAAGGCCACGTGGAAATCAACCGTCGAGAAACTCGGTGGCAAAACACTGTACCTGGACCGCTGGCGGCCGGGTTTCTTGGGGCTTCCGGGTACAGGCGGTGGATCCCTGCTGATATGGGTCCCTCAAGCAGCTAAGGGCGGCCACCTGGATCTAGAGGCAAAGCTGAACGTGAGCTGAATCTATTGTGTGATCCCGCTAGGTTAGAAATAGTTGATAGAGTCGAGTTGTGTCTGAGCGATGCAGCTGCATTTAATCCTTTAGATAAAATATCAAAAGTTGAAGTAGTAGCATGAAGTCATGAAGCGAATGTACTTTGCCTGGTACAGTACAGGCGCTAAGAAATGCTTCGGAACACGCGAGTGATAAAAAGTATCAGGTACTGTTATTAATACCTTCTCATTTCAATTACACTGGGTAAGTGCAGCGATCTCCATTTACGTCCGTTTAACAAGCCAAACTATGGATACAGTATGATGTACTCAAGATCACCAACGGCCATATATCACCAAAGCGCCGTGCTTATCGTTGCGTAAATTCCATGGGCATCGATCGCAGGGCAACGCCACGAATAGTGCTCTTGCGTGATACAATGCTGCGAGGCATCAGTATTTGGATGCAACGGGACAATGCGGCTATCCATGCGGTCCTTACCGCCGATATCCTGTCCTGTTTGAACACGACTTGAGGCCCAGGTTTCTCCGTCGGTGTCTGGGTCTGTGTCGAGTTCATCTTCTCCGTGAGCAAAGCTAAAATCGAGGTTCACGTACACGACATACGAGCCGATAATTCCGACCCCCAAGTTGGGGGTGGGAATTGGGGCCCAAGGGGGTGAGAATATTTTTTTTATTATTCCCAGATAGGCATCGAGAGCGAGAGGTAGGCGCTTCGCGATCGCGATCACACGATCGAAGGACAAAATGAAAATACTATCATTTCGATGGCGCTACCCCTGCGGCTGCGGCTCCGTCGGAGCACTTGGGCAAGGGAGAACTCCGGTGACAGGAGCTCTCCCATGGAGGGTGCACAGCGCGAGTTCCTCGTAGCATCGAAGAGCTCTTCCATGACTCGAATGAGTGCTAGCAGCGAGTGGCGCGAGCGTCTGGTTCGCGCTGGAGTATGGAGTGGTTGGATCTCTGGGCGCGGAGCTATAGCACGAGCAAGCGAGTTTACGAGTGTATATAAACAAACAGGTAAAACCCGAGACCCCACTTGTCGAGGGTCGTCTCTGGGAATTACTGTGAGCGTTAATCCCCAGACCCAGACACCGACGGAGAAACCAGGGCCCGAGGTACCGGTATGGCACCACCACCGGCACCGTCTCAGCGCGACAGTCCGATGGTGCTGTACATGTGTACATACTGTATACATGTACAGTAAAGTGTGCGGGCCCGGCCAACGGCGCTGTGTCGTCGTTTTACTTTATCGCCCTCACGTCGAGCAACAGGACCACTGTGGGTTTGGCGTTGTCCTCTCGACTATCTTTGCCGATTTGGGAGCGCCGAGACGCACGTCGCGCAGCGACCACCAGATCTTGCTGTGCGGGGCTAAAAACGAGTGTCGAAGCTGTGTTCAAAAGGACAAGAAACGAGTAGTTCACCTACCCCTGGTCACACCAGAACGAGAACCAGCACCAGCCAGCGCGACCAGACCCTTATGAAGTTTGAGACTTCAAGGATACGGCAATTTTCATGTGTGCAGGTTTTGACGGAACATAGCGCACCGCCACTGGCGGCTCACCTCGTGAGTCACGAGGCCGCACACTGTCGCATCCGGATGCTAAGGGGGCTCATTTCTCTGGAATTTATTTTGGAAGTGATTAGAGTCACCAACGAGATTGCATAAAACCAGCATAGTTACCCTAACCACCAAAGTCGCCGGCCTTCGGCCGGCGAGATCAACCGCAGCGCGTGGCGCTGCAAGACTAGGGTGAAGCCTACCGAGCTTGGCCAGAGGTTTAGTATCGACGTGCGAAGCGAAGTCTTCGCTCGGCGTGCTAAACCTCGACATTTACCCATTTCCCGCAGGGTCCCGCAGCGTTTTTAGGGGTAGGGCAGGGTGATATGTTGGTTGATGTTGCTGGAAAGTTGCAAAAACGACGTTTTTATGCAATCTCGTTGGTGACTCTAACAAGGTCCATTTATTTTAGATCAGATCAGAGCGAGTGGAGGTGCGATTTTGGAAAAATAAATACCCGTTGCACAATCTGATGCGATCGTTTTGAAAGGGGACATAGAAATCATTAAACAATGTTTGCTGAATAGAATACCCCGCTGAAAATGATAAATTACCTGCGTGTTGCTTGTGTCGTCCACCTCAGCTAAATCCGAAATCTATTAGGCAATTAGTAGCACATGGATGTTGCGCGAAGGTTCGCCCACTGCGTGGGACGCGATATCGAAGATAAGACAGCGTGTGTACATGTACAGATGACGCAAACATCAAAGTTGAAGTTGGTTTTCCGTTCACCCCTCTTGACTTCGACCGGGGGGATTTCTCTGGCGATGAAATCGACTTTGGCTTGTGGGTTCCGGGTCGGTGCGGGCGACCGACACAAATATCCGTCCATTGAGCCTGAAGGTCCATCGCCTCACGACTGCAGCAAAAACACTTTAGAATGACATAAACAACACAGTGATGATCATAAAGCCCACGTAAAATTGTATAGAGTAGTTATACCATACAAAGACGAAGTCTACTGACCAAATCTGATTGGCTGGAGAGGTCGAGCACGAAAATATTAAATATCACAAATTTTGTTTCAGTCGGATTATTCCGAGGCTGTTCGACCATATGCAGATGCTGCGGCTGCGAAGCAGGCGGAGCAGATGTGTAGGAAACTGATCTCGTCCTACAGCTATACCTTCTCACCAAAAGGAAATGCGCTCCGCAAACAGGGGTTTATTCTGGAACTGTTTTGGCCCTGGTGTGGCTGTGTTTTCATTGCGAAATAGGGACACTGGCGAATATTTCAACATTATCACCAATATATTACTCTTAAGTGAAGTACGTGCTCGCCTATATTTCAGAGCTTCTTCGTACAACGAACGAAACTCAAAATATAATAGTTCCTTTTCGTTAGATAATATCTAATAATGAATATTATATTATAATAGTCTATAGAAGATAGAATATAGACACGACCGCGTTGGATAGTTGACGCTTTACTCTTATTGGCCATAATTGTCTTTCTTACAACCAATCGTCCGCGAAATTTTCAAGTATAAATAGAACGCACAACAAATTAAATACCCTAGATTTTTTTTATTAAAAAGGTTTATAACACTGGCTATTTTCTGAAATTTATTTTCAGAGCTAAGGGCGTGATCGCAGTATCCAGTACTTCAATACCCGGTTAAGGATGCCCCGGCTTAATCCTGGTAGTGCAACGGAGTACGTTGTACGGACAGCCCTTAGGGGATTAATTCAAATATGTGGACCACAAAATCGTAATTTGGTGGATCAGTACAATCTTCAAGAGTAGTCTCTTATAAAAACACATTTTTGTATCCAATATCATAGGTTATGCGATGTCAAAGCTACGCAGATATAAGGCTGAAGAGTTCGGAGAGGGTGAACACAACAGTCTGCGAGCGCAATACCAGGATGGAAAAGAAGGAGTCGAAGGCGCTAAGAATTCCCGTCGAGTGGGAGCAGTATGCGAGGACGTTCGTTTGTACACATCATGGGAACTATCGGTGGCAAGCTACCCGCAAACGGCTACGACAGGAGACGCGGACCCGTGGCTGCACGGCGCAGGTATGTAAACGCATTCAAATTGGTATCTGTTGTTCAAATGGGTATGATCGGGTTCAGTCGGGCTGGTTCGGGCATTGTCGACTCCTGACATGTCAAATATCTACTGACGTCTATATATTGATGTTGTGCTATCGATACAGATCAATACAATCGCCCAGGTGGTCGACAAGCTGAACAAGGCATTTCCTGTTAGAATTACCAAGTGAAAGCTTCAGCACAATCATACCCTAACCGAGTACGGATTCAAAAGTCATCCCTCAAACCGAATTTCTCTCAACGAGAGCGGCTTGAAGACTGTTGACGAACTCAGGGAGGCTGGCACAAAAAACCAGCATTCTAAAGTTTACCAAGGACAATTCAAGCAGCAACCCGAAGGCCCAGGATGTCCAGAATCTGGTCTGAAAATTGAAAGCAGATGAAAATGAACAAGGCCGCAGTTCGAGTGCAAAACGCTAAAAAAATGGATGGCCGACTTTGGTGAGATCCCTGGGAACGTCGAGCGCATTTTCGTGGATGATGTGGATGGAAAGATACGAGCAACGCATGTTCAAGGTGCAAAGCATGAATCATGAACTGACCATTTCGTTTTTAATGATAGAGGGTTGCCACTTGCATCACAAGCACATGCGAAACCTCTTCACTCAATTTCCTGAAGTTCTTCTGATGCTTGGGACCAATCGCTCGAAATACAAGGTCTTCTCTTTCATGGCCCATGATACGTTTGGAAAATGCCAATGTGTGCAGCATGCATTCCTACTGAATGAGCGTTGGCCAACACTGCTGACTGCACTGGAGGAGTTCAAGGCAAACAACTCGTGGAGGAAGCTGCAGTGCGTCCTGATTGACAAGGACTTCATTGAGATGTCGGTGCTGAAGCAAGCTTTCCCTGACTTCTGCTCTGCCAGTTCCATGTGCTAAAATACTTGCGGTAGGAAATTGCGTCGTCCGACTATGGCTTCAATTTGTGGCAGAAAGGTGTGATGAGCCTGCTCGTGTATGCCAAGACAGAGATGGAATATGCGAGACATTTCAAGTACATGCAGCACCTCGCATCGGTGGGACAGCACCAGTGCAGACAACACCAGGTGAATCTTCAGCCCCGGTCGACGATGAATTGGCTTCGATCGGGCATGAGAATCACCCAGTCGGGCATTAAATGGGGTCAGTCGGGAATGAAATGGGGTCAGTCGGGAATCAATTGAGTCCAGTCAGGCAAGACTTGCCTTCGACTTCGGTAGTGGGAGATGAGAGACGAGTCATGCACCCGTTTTCTCTTGTCGCCTACTTCATCAAAAATAGAGACAATTGCCGAGAGGCTTTGGTGTACTTACAAGCGGCAAAACACGGTGACACTCGGTAACAATACGAACAACAGGTTGGAGGCTTCCTGGAAACAGCTAAAGGAATGGGTGGATTCGTTCATGGCCATTGATGAGTGTATCGCCTCTATCACGTACTACCAGAGTTTGCAAGAGAGGCGCTTTATCGATGAAGTTTACAAGAACGTCAACGTGCAGAACGTCGGCTACGATCATGAGATGAACTTGGTTGCGAATCTCGTCAGCGAGCACGCGTGTGAGTTAATTCAGAGTCAGTACTTGTATGCACTGGGTCCTGCAGCTTACGATGTCTACGAGGGGTGCCCGGATGTATATTTCGTCATGAGTACACGTGCAGTCGACGACGCGCTTGACGAGCCAAACGTGAAGTACTCTGTCACCAAGCGTGATTGGATGTGCTCGTGCATGTTTATGAGCACGCGTCTGCTGCCACGTCGCCACGTATTCTTTCTGAGAAGGACTTTGGGGAAAGAAACTGTGATACCTACGCAATTACTGAACCGACGGTGGTTAATTTCATCTGCCCGATCAGCAATCGAGTTCCAGAGCGCGACTAACAATTCTTCGCCCCTCGAATCGTTCGCTATTCGTTGAGTCATAACTTCGGTAGATTGTCCGTGGGATTCTAATCGCAAATATCGTGAGGCATTTCCGATTGCCAGCGAGATATGTGATTCGGTGGCAGGCTTAGGCATGGCTCAATATCGAGAGGCAATGGCGTACCTGAAGCAAGTAGCTCGCTGTGTCAAGAACTGCGATTTCAAGAGCCCTGCAGCACTTGGCCTTTTGACGAATGACGCTGATCGGGCAGATTCGGGTGTATCGGGTACCCAATCGTGGATCGAGATTGGTGATCGGGCAGACAATAGTGTGCCTTTGGATTCAGATGGCGCAGCGGAGGGGCTAACAGACCACCAACTAGCAGCTCATCTTCCACAAGTCGATACAGCAGACGTCGAACAGAGGGAGTCGGGCGTGTCGGGGTTCCAATCGGGGACCGAGCTTGGCGAATCGGGTATATAATCGGGGTCTGGGTTGGGCGAATCGGGTATCAGTCACGCGGTGGAGTCGTCTATCGAATTGCCAGTAGTACCAGCCACCTTGGGAGCTGGCGCGCGACAGTGACTTTGAAGTGGCGAGCCCACAAAAGTCGCGTGGTCGTCCGAAGCAAACTGCTAGAGCCAAGAAATCCGCTCGGAACAAAATCGTTTCAATGGCTCAAGAAGATTCTGACATGTATGCTTCAAGTCTCAGTCTTGCCAACGTGCAAGATTCTGTGAACAACCGGCCCACGTACGATTCAGCAGCTGCTCTGCTGCGGAGATTCAAGTAATTTGACTTCAAAAAAAAAACAGAGCGCCAATTGCACACAAAGTGTCGTCGTTGCCCCCTGTGAAGCAAGTGACCCCATCGGATCAATCACGCGCATCTTCCGCACCGACGTCATTGACCGATGAACAAAACAAGTGTCCGCTTTGCAAAAACAACAGAAGAACGCAGGTCGGACGAATTTAGGGGAGAAGGACGTGGCGGTTGAAATCATTGGTGTTGGCCTCTACTCGACTGAAACACTGACAGTGATGCAAAAATGGCACCGAGCAATGAAGAGTGTACAACACGTAGACGAGGCTGTCAAATGGATTGGCACGATCAACTTCAACATACAGATGCCCGACAGATTTAAAGTCGAGCGGGATCCTGACATTCTACACAAACTCAAGGCAATTCCGCTGATCTCTGTACAAGTACGTACGTCTCATCCACAGTATTTTTACCTCATTGATAACATTCTTTTGTGGGGTTTGCGTAGGCAGAAGCACTGGAACTTGTCGGTAAATTCGCGTTGGGGGACGATACTGTCAACACGTTGATACTGAAGATGTTTGCGGCGAATGTGAACACAGCTGTGGTTGATACCTGGGTCGCAGGCAATGCCATGCATGGTTTTATGCCGGTCGAGAGCATGCAAAATATTTTCACAGGCATGACGAAGGACCAAATATTGAACCCAGTAATCTGCTGCAAGAGTCACTGGTGCTCCATCATGATGGACCTAATGATGAAAGATGTGTGCATTTACGACCCGATGAACACGAGCTACGGAGTCAACCTTCGACCTATTGCAGACAAGCTAGCGATGATGGTCCCAGACGCAGCCCCAAGAAGATACCGAGTCCGAGCATACCACAGCGACCTTGGAGTACAAGTAGACAGCTACAATTGTGGAGTGTACATGTTACTAGCCTTCGAACTGTTCGTCGGCGCTGAAAACATTAGCCAACTGAGTAGGAAGGAGCTGCAGTATCTGCGCTATCGCTATATTTGCATGTGTTTAAACTGAATCTTATGTCTCTGTTGCTGGTCTGATTTCGGTCTGTGTCTTGTCGATGCTTTTACTTCACGCGTATCATGCGAGTTGCTCGTTGTCTACTGGGCACTGTCTGTGGATCTCCGAGACTGCAAGGGGCCACCCGGCTGCACGTATACAAGCGAGGACTCATCATGTGATGCCGTCTCCGGCTCTTCGCTAATCGGGCGCATTCGGGGACATGGTCTGGTCTAGTTTGGTACAAATGCACCGTCTCGTGTTACGCAGTCGGGCTAAATAACGAGTGCCAAGAAATATACCGGGGTGAATCGGTTACCATTCAGCGTTTATGTTCTCCTATGCCGTTGAGTTGTTCCCACTAAGCTTAGCTGTAGTTAACATTTTAGAGAGGGTAAATATCAAATTGGAAGGGGTTTCTATGGAAAATCCTTTGGCCTGACAGCCGTCATTTATGCTAATTAGTTATGAAATTATTAATAAAAATATTAAATTTATCACAGTGGAGCGATGACAGAGGAAGGCAGCGTGGGCAAAGCGACAGAGAAGAAGAAAATGTCAACTCGTGGTAAAGCCTGGGGAGATGACGAGGTGCAACTGCTGATTTCGGCATGGAAAGCGGCGTCCTTGCAGGAAATGCCTGTCGGTTCGACGTCGAAGATGATAGGCCAGGTCATCTACAACAACTACCTAGCTAGACTTGCGAAGATGAAGGCGGTCACGACGGAAACGAGCCCACTAGTCTCGGAAGACTTTAAGGCCATCTGCGCTAACGAAGGAGCGAAGGGTGGTCTCGACGTGAGCTCCGAGAACTTCCGACCCCATTCTCTTCGCTCGACAGAAGACAAGACGGCGTCGCTGAAGCAACCATTCACGCTCATCTCTGACCACAATAACGGATCGCTCGTAGGCAGCACTAGACGCCCAGCTTGGTTCGAAATGAGAAAGGAGGAGCGTGCCTCGATCTTGAAGAAATGAAGCGCGTAGCCCTCAGCGAGACGTGCTTGACACTAATGATGGATATCTTCGACGACGATCCTTCTGTTGCTCCGATTGCAGGTGGAGTGGCCTCGGTCTCCCAGAAAAAAACGGCCGACGAAAGTGTGCAAGGAGGCTCTGCAAAAAAAACTAAGATCAATGATCTAGCGGAAATTATGCAGGGTATTATGGACGGGGCCGTGGAAAGCATGCGTGCTATTTCCTCAGAATATAGATACAATTTTATCCAGCATCAAAAAGAAGAGAACGAGAAGAACAGAGAGCTACTTCGGTCGCTATTCGGTAGAGACTAGTGTTGAAACGTTTACAGCTTCGCTCAGCTAGTCGATCTAAGCGACTCGAAATAAACGCATCCACGACAGCTATCCATCCCTTGTCGTTCCCGTAGGCGACTCTACCATGTCATCACCTTGGCAATTCATATACAAATAGTTGGCTTCGCAATAGGCCTTGCGCTTCCGTTCTTCTTTCGGGTCCCAAACCTTGTCACCATACTCTATCAAGAAGTTATGCAATATGCATAGCGACATAATGAATGAAGGAACTGAATCGATATGATTCCGTGCCATCTCTATAGGTTGACCAAGCAAGCTCCACCTTCCCTTGAAATTACCAAATGCACACTCGACGGTGTATCTCATTCCAGCTAGCTTCTGGTTCAGACGAGCAATCACTACGTCTGCTTGTGCCTCTGCAATTTCATAGGTCGTTACCACATGTGTGGAGTTTGCATAAGCTGAATCAGCTAGGGGATAGAATAACACACGCTCGCACGTGTACCAGCCCACCTGCATGGCACCCGCGCCTTTATCCTCTCCTGTCACACGAAGTAGTTCCCTGTGTCGCCGCCCATGTTGAACACTCGGCTATCTCCAACAGAACCCGGCCAACGAATGCCAACATCAAGAAAACTGCGCTTGTTGTCGACCGCAGCGCTCATGTTGAACGAGTAAAACCCTTTCTGTTGTAAAACTTGTGGCTCTATGGAACAGCGGGCTGTGTGATAGGAATGTGACAACCGTCGATCGCAGCAACGCAACCAGGAAGCAGATGTGGATGCTCAAATTCTCTTGACAGCCGCATCAGCTCTGCACTCGTCTCCGGAAAGGAAATCCAGTTTACCATTCGTGTAACGGGCTGGTTACGGTTACGTAAGTAGGTAGACTTGAGTTACATAAGTAGGTAGGAGCCACATGGCTACACCCACAAAATAGGTACAGTGCACACGGCTAGCGTGTGTACTGTTGTCATTACCTGATTGGGTGAAAGTGGGGAGCCAGACCCATTTCAACCAATCAGGCATCGACATAGATTTGAGTGGTTCACAAAGAGGACGAGAGCCCCGCTCCCGTTCCATAAATAAACAGAGTTAAATTTGCCCCAGACCTGACACTTGGTTCTACTATCGCGAGCTTCCTCTTGCAACTATAGTGTACGCTAGTGACGGTACTTTTTACCCCGTTACAATTCGAGATACTATCGACTCACTAACTCACTTAATGATTCCAGAAGCTGTGCTCCGCCCGATGCCAAACCGATAGCTAATCTGCTGCAAGGAGCTTCCGTGACCAGCGTAGTAGAGAAATACACAGAGTCGACTCGCCGGAGATAGAGGGATGCAGCGGTTTGTCTGCTTTCGGGTGAGATCGGGCTCGATGATATCCAGTAACTTCCAAAATGCACATTTCGGCATTCTAAAGGTCTTGCGGAACTCATCGTCGTCAGTGTTTTGACTGAAGATAAACTTCGCCAGTGCCAGCTACGCAGAATCTTGCGCCTGATTTCTGAAGGTTGGCATGAAGCCGCACCCTACAATGGAATAGCACTCATCAGCAACCCAGTGTTTTGAATGAAGCTTCTCGAGTTTCGTATTTTCTTTTGACGAAAAAACAGCTCCTGCAACAAATGTACTGTTCCTAATCTCACACTACATAAAGCAGACAGAGGAGTACTCATCGTTAGAGACGACATTTATATCAACCAGCCAAAACAATACCTACGATCCTCGCTGGAAGTATTTACGTCGGGCCTGTGTGAAGCATTTCCTCGAGCCTGAACGAATACACTCCTCTCTCGTAGCCATTACTTCTCCCACTCGGGCTTCACGGACCTCGTCTATTCCCTCTCTGATGTCCACCATCGCATCTCCCTCCGATGCGTAAGTCCCCACGCCGCTTTCCTCCATAGTCCTGCAGACCGATTGGCCTGTCGCGAACATTCTGCTTGCCGCATAGCATCCCGCAACTGAGCTGGCTGCAGCGCTTTCTTCAAGAACACAACTGCCGACTGTGCAGCTATCTTCCAAAGCACTGTCAGACGCGTATCTTTCTACAACGCTGCTGCTGATCACGCAGCCGTCCACCGCAGTGAGGGCCTCCGCACAGCATTCAGCCACGATATCATCAAGCGTACAGTCGTTAGTGGCGGTGCTGGCTCCGCTCCTGACCGCGCAGCTTGCCTCTACGGCACTGACAGCTGCAATGACCTCGATCGTGCCGCCGCTCAAGAACCCCTCGTGCGGTTCAAGATGTATGTCGCGTACTCAGCCGCGTCGCCCTCAGAAGCTCAGGGGTAGCCCTGACCGAAGATCATGCAGCGAACCATGTTAAGCAGTGTGCGGTGCATGTACTCCGCCTTGCCGTTCGCAGCCTGGTTGCCGACCTCAGCCACCTGTCTTGTGATACCGTTTTCTTTGCAGAACAGGTCGACACTGTGGTACTCGCCGCCGCCGTCGGTGCGGAGCATGTGCACGAAGCATCCGAACGCCTTCTCGCTGGACCAGGAAGCCGCGCAACTTCTTGGCGGCTTCGTCCTTCTTGGCGAGGAACATGCGGCAGTAGTTAGATTTGTGATCGACAAAGTTGACCAGATACCGGTTGCGCAAGTGGTCGAGTGGGGTCATTGGTCCCTTCAGGTCGCTGCAGATCACGGCTCCGACATGGTGGATTGGTGCGTGCTCACCACTGCCCTTCTTCGGCTGCCGCGCTCGGGTTTGTTTACCTTGGGCGCAGACGGCGCAGTTGCCGCGCGTCCGGTCCGTGATCTCGATCCCAGAGTCGCTATTCTTGGCCATCAGCTCGATGATGTCGTAGGCCAGGTGTCCTAGGCGGGCATAGAAGCCCATCAGCAAATCACGCTGCACGTCTGGAGCGATCTCGTCTCATTTATCGCGTTCATCAAGAGCTGGTCCATCCGTTCAGGAGTAGCACCGCCTCGCCGGCGCGAGCCACGAGCAAGTTACTCAACAAGTCCACGTACCAGATCGTGTCGGTGCCTTTCACCAACGCCCATTGGCCACCCCGCACCTTCAAAGCACAGTCACGAGCGATCAGACAACCGTGGGAGATGAGGTTCTGCACCATTTTCGGCGCATAGTAGACATCCGTCAGGACTACGTCGCGCGCCACACCGTCGACTACAGCCCGGATAGTTACCTTGCCTTTCTTGAGGACGTCCATCCGCTTGCCGTCCGGCATCACGCAGCTGCTCTCGTCCTTACAAGCCACCACATTATTGAGCAACGCGAGGTCGTTGGTGAGGTGGCGGCTGGCGCCACTATCGAGGATCCAGCTACCGGACACGACAGTCAGGCTCGGCTCGCCTGCGGGCAGCGAGAATGCGATGGGTTCCACCCATCACTGTCAGTGTTGAGCTGCAGGTAGTTTAACTTGAGGTGGCCGACCTCATCGCACTTGAAGCAATTTCGCATGTCCTTCTTTGACTCGGACACCGTGCCGACGGTCATCGCGCTGACCAACTGTGACGGGGGGTCACACGCAACGTAGCTTAGAGGAAGCGTAGCACGCTAACCACAACAGACGCCTGGCGTCTCTGTTGTCTGCTATGCAAAAGGCCCTTCCTTATCGGTCGTCTTAGTACCGAGTACTTAAGCGACTTGCACACTTGTAGGTTAGAGTTAAGCTGACTAGTATTAATAACACACACAAGTTCATATCTACTGCTTTCTATCTATATACTGGATCCCTGTCTAAATTGCGATCGTCCTCAGCGGTTGGCCCTCGTGAACCGTTGACCCTTAGGTACGACCGACCCCTAACTAAACATATTACCTGGGGGAGGTCTACTTAGAATATTCTGCCTGAGAGGTCCTGGTGTGTAGCACGTCACAGTGGTGTGGGACACTCTATTATTGTGGGCCACACCGGCCGGTGTGGTCCACACCAGGGATCATCCCATTTCCTTGAAAAGGACGCTGGCCAATCCTGGCCCCATTACACCAACTCCTTCCCGAAGCTCTTGGGAAACTTGTCCTCGTCGGTCATCATCTGCACTCACACGATCAACTCATTTGCTTGCTGCAGAGGGTCGGAACGGTTCATGTCGACCTTCGCCATCATCGCTTGACGCAGATCCGGCTCAGCGTACTTAACGATGTTCTCCAGCACCAACGCTCTTTACGCGTTCGTGGCCGCCATCAGCGCGTGAAGATAAAAGAAATGGTCGTTCCACGACCTCGAGGGTTCCTTCTTCTGGCCAAAGAGCCGCATGGCCTGCTGGGTCGAGATGTGACGCCGGTAGAACATGTGCATCTGCTCCATGATGTACCACAACGTCGGCTGCGTGCTCCACCAGCGCATGATGTGCTGTTGAAAGGACAGTTCAAGCCTTGCCGCGCAAGTGTTGTGTTGGCCGAACTTGTTCACCGTGAACCTCTCTGGTCACTTGTAGCCGCAGGCGATCTCGACCTGCTCGCTGAAGAGCAACGCCCACTGCTCGACGCCGCTGCCCCGGCCCTTGTACACTTCGTTCCCTTCGAAGTTGCGGAGGTAGATCTTAGCGTCCTTCGCGCTCGACACCTTCTCGGGCATCCCAATCACAGGGTGCAGCCGGTATTGCTGGTACTATGGCATCGGCGGCTGTGCATGCGCAGGTGTGTACGCTCGGGCGAAACTGCCGGGAGTGGGCACGCAAAGACCAAACTGCCCCCCCCACCGAGCTCATCCAGCCACATCTGCTGCAAGCCCAGGCTGCATCCCTGCTCGAGCGCCTGCCGATAGACGCTGTGCCCGAGCATATCCGGCGTCACTGCCGATCGTGCGCCGAGCGCTCCAGCAGGTTCACCTACCCTCACCCGGCCCTTGATGAGCTGCGTCAGGTCGACCATCCAGGGCGCGACCTCCCCTTCTTCACTGCCGCTCCTACCGCGAGCGGCGCCCGCAGTATGCGTCGGCTGCGCGTCGACCGAGTCCGTCGAAGGCTGCGGGTCGCCTAAGGTCGTCGCTTGCTTAGCGTCGACCGCGAGGTTGCTGCTTCCACTTGGGCTCATACCCTGTAGATTAGATAGCACTTGAGGGCGGGATACAAAAAGGAAAGTGAAGTTCATTTACTTAGGATCTCTTGTCGGACTTGCACAGTTTCACGTCGGACACCACGTCCAATTTGCTTCACGCTGGACACCATCTCCAATTCAACGTGGGATCAGATGCCCCGAGTGGTCGCGGGGGCCTGGCTTGCCGATCGGCCCACTGTGAGTGGGCAGCGTATACTTCCAGCACGGCCAGCACCTGGAACTTTGTCGACTTGGACTGCACCTCGCATGGGTTGGCCTCATACGCCGACCACATCTCCGCGGCAACCAAGTCGGCGCTGTAGCCGCCCACCACGATCTACTGCGTGTCCGGGTAGTTCGCCAGCACCCATGTCAACAGTGCCATGGTGTTGTTGTGTTCGTTCAAGAGGTACGTTGAGCTGGATGAAAGTGTCGTCACGCTGTCCGTGTAGTTATCGAAGGTGCAGCGCGTGTCACCGCCGGTAGATGATCACGCTGTCATCGTCGTGGGAGGCGGTGAGTGAGTCGATGGTGCAGGTTTTGGCGTCAGTGACCTCGGGGTGGAGGATCCAGCTCGTGCAGCGAATGGAGCGCGCATGATATCATTGAGGCGATCGAGATTACAGACCGTCTTGGAATCATCCGACTGGTAAGGTGTTGTAGCTGGCTGGTTGGCCGGAGTGAGTTGTGGTTGCTATCTTCGTGAAGCAATTTGCTGTTCAATCGCGACCGGATGCAGCAACCTGCATCACGCTGGTATTCTGGATTAACTCCAAGCTCGGCAAGTTTCGCAGTCAAATTATCGCAGCGAACATCCAAACGGCAGTACTTGTCGGTCTGGAATTTACTAGGAACGACCGCCTCCTGGAACACTACCAAACCCAACAAGCCCACCAGTGGATTGCACACCTTTCGGCCAAACCCACGCGCATGCCTCTCGGCACGCGTCCAAGTTCAGCACGCGACTCCAGAACGACAAAGGCGTCGTCGGTTCCGCGGGAACGCTTCGCCATGCTGCCTAAGCAAGGCAACAAAACGATGTGCATGCGCTTTTTGTCTAAAAGGTCCAGCTCTGGGCCAATGCGTTGGCCCAACAGAGCCCACTTCAAGCCGCTCGCACTCCCAGCCGATACCAAAACCTTCATCGACAATAACTTTCTCGGTCTGGGCCCAGATTTTCTGGATTTGTGACGCCAGTCGCAGGCGCTACAGCCTAGACTGAGTTCAACAACAATCTGTAGCCCTGTGGTGGTTCCCGGAGCAACCGCCCCTCGCATCCGACAAGCGACTTCAGTACAAGGTCCTGATACTGGCCGATATCAACCGAGAGTACATGCTCTCGGTCTACGGGAAGTACAAGCTCCCGATAACCAGTCGCGAGATACCGCGTCAACCTCAGAATACAGTTCATACTTCAGCCAATAATGCCATGCTGCTCCTCAGACGTTCACTAGATCTCAATTACCAGTTCACCATGCACTCGTCGACGAGCCAAATCGATGATACCGGCAGTACTCCACCCCATTTGACGTGAACATTCTGAAATTAGCAGCGACATGTACGACAACTCGACCTCCACCGTATCCAAGCAGATTCGCAACTCGCCTGCCGTTGTGGTCTCGCCCTATCCGACTTTGTTTAAGTGTATCGCGATCAGACCCCAAACGATCCGAGACCATACAAGGACTTATTCGAGCTCGCTCTTCCAACAGACCGTGAGCTTCGTCAACTTACAACACGGTGGGATGCAGTCGTTCAAGAAGGGGTTAAACCCGTCTGGCGCTCCAGTAATCCTCATCAACACCTCGAACGGCCACCAAATCGCAAGTCAATCGACGTTTATACCGACCAAATTCGCGAGCAGATTGCTAAAGGTCAGCAACAAGGGCGGTACCTTAATGTTGAGGCGGACTTGCTGGACCATTGGGAGAACATCCTCATCGGGTGGTGGACAAACCAGGCTTTACTCCCGCGATTCGAGTCATAAACGATTATTCGTTACCAGAAGGTGCCTCCGTGAATGACTTCAGTGACCGCACCGATTTCCCCGAGATCTCATACAACCCGCCGAGTGTTATCGCACGCCGAATTTTTGAGCTGCGAAGTCGTTTTCTCGGTCACCCAATCCTGATGATGCTAGGAGACGTGTCTGGGACCTTCCGGTATATTCCTGTGAGCGCTCTACACGTGCACATGCTCGCCTTCAGGTTCGAAGGATTAATCGTGATCGATCTCTCATGTGGTTTTGGCTGGCGCGGCTCCCCAGCTTACTATTCCCTGGCAGGCTCGCTAATCCACAGTTTCTATGAGCAACAACGACCTCAGCTTGCCTCGCTCGACGAGCCCGTTGGTCGGGAACGTGTGATGTGACGATCATACCTGTATTGAAGTCGATACAGGAACTCGATGCGCAGAAGAAAATCTGGCTCTACGACGAGCAATGGCGGTGGTGCTGGGACCCACAGCAATCAATGAAGAAAAGTTTACAGACTGGTCGACGTCAATCAAACCATTGTGCCTGCTTTGAGACACATCGGCTGGCACTGTTTCAGTACCGGCGGACAAAGTTACGAAGGCAGGGTACCGAATTATGGAGATCCTCGCGAACGAAAGCTGCACACCGTCCACAGTTAATAAGATACTCGGCAGTCTACGCTACGTGACAACTTGTTTTCCGGCAGCACGAGTCTTCTATCAGAGCGTGAAAGTCTTTGCAGCAATGTTTCCACGGCATCATGTCAGACGAATGATACCCCAGGACATGCGAGACGGTCTGAGATTGTATCTGGCAGTACTAGCGCGGAACGCTAAGTTCAACGCAATCCCAGTCAAGCACTTCGCGCGATTACAGCCGCCGTCACGCGGGGTCATGATGGACGCCTCCGATACCGGAGTCTGCGCCGTAGAATTGACGCCAAAGCAGTTCATTCGACTCAAGTTCAGTGAAGCAGTCCGGCTGTCATTCGCGAAATCGAAAGTGACCAACTCAATCAACGTGCGTGAATTAATGAGTGCCGCACTAGCAGCAATACACTGGGGATCGATGTGGGCATCTACAGGTCGCCTTCAGCCCACATCCGCATGTGGATCGATAATAGCACGGCAGTATTCTGGCTTAATCGTCAGTCGAGTGCCCACCCCGTTGCGCGGGATTACGACCGACTGATATCATTATCCAAATTTCAACACACATACACGTACATCAGCACATATCCCAGGGGAGCGAAACACTATGACCGACGCTGGATCCAGATCCTGGAGCACAGACCACCTTTGTGCGGTGTATGGACTAACTTATTGCACTCTTAGACGCAGATTCACATTCAACCTCCATACAACGATCTCTGGAATATCTGGAAAACGTAATCCGAGGACATGCTGTCGCTGAGTCCACGTCGGGGAAGTATCGGACATACTGGAAGCAATGGTGTCATTTCTGCAGGTGGCTCAACTGGTCTCTCTGGCCCTCTCA
Organism: Phytophthora europaea; assembly: GCA_030463285.1. Lineage (NCBI taxonomy): Eukaryota > Oomycota > Peronosporomycetes > Peronosporales > Peronosporaceae > Phytophthora > Phytophthora europaea. The sequence continues at coordinate 16,099 of JAHQIV010000058.1, read as the reverse complement.
ACCTGAACGATCCGAAAACCAAAAGGTGGTCTGCTTCGCAGTATACGCCTGGAAGTATAGGTGGAACAGAGCTCACCGAGGCAACACTTTCGGGACAATCAAGCTCAAATTAGCACGCATCCGGTGGTATCACCGACGATTCATCGGTATCGACCTAACAGCATTCTCCAACTTGACTATACAACTGCAGGGTGTCAAGCGAATATCACCTCCGGTCCACAAGCATCAGCCAATAACCACTGCATTTCTGCGTCTCCCGCACCGCCGACTTGACTTTCAGCAGCCGCAGCAACGACTTCTATGGGGCAGCATACTCTTTGGCTTCTTCTTTCTGCTCCGGATGTCTTGAATGACGGATACGATGTCGGGTTGCTACACTACAGGCTTTTGATCAACCGCAGTACCATATTCTAGAGCGCTTGCGCGTCGATCTCGACTATGACATTCTCTACAAGGTGACAGAGCGTGGTGTGGATGCAATTTTCTAGGCTCGCGCAACTGACTTGTCCATTCGTGGTTCTCATTCAGAAATATGGCTACGACTGACGACATGGTCTCCGCTTGTATTTAGAATTCTGACGGGCAAGTACCGCAAGAGAATTCCTGAGGTAGGCTCAGTAAGCGGTTGTGCGAGGCCTTAGAGCTCTGGCAACTGCATTAACCAAAACGTCATTATAGATACAGGGCTTGCGATTGTCCGTGTCGTCCTACATGAACGATGTTGCTGACGGGATTGGTTGCAAAGGCGGCCAAGCTGGACAAAATCACCAAATAAATCGGATGCACGCGATCGCGAGCTGAGCCACTGACCGGTCGAGGACCAGCATGGTGCGTTTCCAAAATGGTTTGACTGTCATTCTCGGCGCATCCTGCGTGACGCAGCTCGATGAAAACCCGGACTCCCTCAACTTCGTTGACAAGCTGACGCTTGAGATTCGGGCCAGAATTGACAAAAAAGTATGTTGGAAATGCCCAATGGATGGTGGCTTTGTGCGTTGATGCGTGATAGCTTAAGCTACATCAACAGCACCAACCTGTAAGTTCCTAGCAAAATTCAGAGCTTTTTCGTGCAGCGCGCGACTTTGTTGTACCGATCCAAATGCTATACGGATGTTTGACCAATAGTCGGCGTTTGCATCACAATTTTGCCAAAGCGACTGTGTTTGAGATCTGCGTCTCTCATTGGACAAAATAATTTATAGATTTAGCACAGTGGTTCATGTGTTCGGTGCCAGCATATTCGGAGTGGCACCTCACATTCCCTCACCGGCCTGGTGAATGAGTTTTGTCACGACGGACATGACCAGACACGGCAAAATTTCTATCCAACTCTACGATAGTTTCTGCTGTTAAAGGATTGGTCCTACAACGTCGAGCTTGCACGAGTCGTTGTTGATGTCCGCATTAACTTATATACATAACTAGAGGGGTGGGCTGGTAGCGCATGGTGCAGGAAAACCCGGTTGTCAGTCCAATCGGGCAAAATAACGAGTGCATTTAAGTATTTAACCACGTATTTTGCAACTCTACAGTAGTCAGTGCGCTTTCTTCGAAAGACACCTTCTCCGTGTCGCCACCCATCACCCCACGCGCTGTCAAGGTAGATACATCAGTTCCGGTTTATCGTCCGCCGTGGAAGCCACTCTCCCCACTCCGGGGCACCTACGCAACCACGGCGTCGATAAACCGGTGCTCCAAGCGAGTTGGTGATGGCAACGGCACCAGCTGCGGCCGCAACGTCAGACGAGGAGGAGCTACGCGCTTGTCGTGAGAGGCGGCGCAAGCAGTGGCCGCGTCAGGCAGCGGTGCTACCGCGACAAGGAGGGCTCGGCCGAGTACAACCTTAAGGTAAACGTAAAAAAGCTGCGCGAGCATGTGCAGCGCCTGCAAGGCATGCGCGAGGGCTCCGTCGACGCTACTGTCCTTCCTATTTGTGGGTGAGCTCTGGGTGTGCACGAACCCCCTCATCAAGCGTGGTGGCGGCTGTACACGCAGTTCCACGCCAGAATCGCGGTGTGCTGCAGTCAACGAGTGCAGACGTTGATTCTTACGAGTCCTTTGCGATGTGTGAGGGCGTTGGGCTCCAAGTATCGGCACCAAAAACAAGTTAGTCATCTTCAACTTTTGTATCCAACGTCATAGTTTGTGAGTATGTAAAATATGAGAGCGGTCAACCTACGATCCGCCATTAGCCAAGTTCTGGAACATAATACCCTTTCATGTCAGGAACCAATCACTACATGAAAACTTGTGTCTCTGAATAATCTGTTAGAAATCATGGGTTTTTCTCTTTTTATCAATTGATACACTTATTTTTTGTATTGCGTGAGATGGTGTGTACCACAGAGATACCCAAAGCGAACTAATCCCGGGTGTGCGTTCGATTCAAAATTTCCTGGCTCGATTGGTTGAATCGATCCAGAGAAACCGCTCGCCAATCGCCCCACCTATCATCAGGAATGTAATCTATGCATGTTTAGAGGCTTTCCTCTACTAATTGAAGCGGCAGTTCCAGACTTGCGTCATGACAGCCACGCCGCGGATGTCGCCACGTCAACGCAGCATTACACGAGTCTCGCCGTATCGGTTGCACCCCGATGCCAAGCAGCTCCCCTCCGACCTCGCATCCCTCGCTTGCTACGCGAGTAGATGACGGTAACCTAGGACCACAGTCCCTACAAGCCACTGAAGCAACGGTGCAGCAGCTGACCACTATGTCTCCAGCTACTCCACTGCCTGCAACACCCACTACGTCTGCCCCTGCACGAGCTTTTGGACCTTTACCAACGTCTATATCTACAACTTTAGCGACCACATCACTGCCACGACCAGGCGGTGCCCCCCACGCGGCCGCAGAACCAGACCAAGCAGCTTCAAACCATCTGTATCAGTTGGTGTTGAGGCCGGTGGTGAAAGCAACAATTGCTCAGCGTGATACATCGGCTGAGACCCTCGACGCTGGTAGTAATTAAACAACCACACGCGCTTTTGCTCCGTGTACTTCCTCTCTCGGGAACGCTGGAACGCTCCGGTCTCGTAGTAGGTGTGCAGCCAATTGCCGATCGTTTGGTTCGACATATTGAAGACGTGGGCGAGATGACTTATCGAATAGTCGAGATAAATGTGCGCGTAGAGGCAGTGGTAGACAATACTACAGTAGTATTGGGGTGCGCGTGCTGCCGCGTTGCTGCTTCCTCCATGTTGACTTACACTTCAAGATTATAATATTGACCAATTACCGTCCAGGATTGATTGGCTGCTTGATTGAGAGGCAGGAGCCGAACCGCGCTATTTTGGCAATTTTCGACAGCATTGACAATACGTACTCCGTAAACGAAGTACTACCAGGAAAATAAAACATAAAGCTGAAACAGTATTTAATAGTGGTGTAGGGATCCATTTCACGTGACACTTTTGGGGCCAAACTTTGGGCCAACGAGACTGCGTCAAACAAAACAATATTGTGAGTTCTAGTCGAAGTTTCCGAACGCGATTGGTTGAAGCCAATCGCCCGAGCGCATACAATTCGTATAGTTGACTGATTAAGTACGAGTGTAGCCATGACATGCCTGCCTCTGGCGATTCCAAATCTGACTTGGGAATTGCATTGGAGTGATTCTAGTGGAGTCTTGAAACCGATCCGATTCGGCAAATTTGGACGGAATTCACAATACTAACGTGCTAAGAGCGTTTCGCGATTTGAGCACACCGTTGCAAAGAGGAGCGTCTCTTCTGTCGATTGAGCTATCGAACGTCCCCAAATTCAAATTTCCCGCCAAGTGGCGACCGTCTGAAAAAATATCTCATTTTGAAAAAAATATCAAAACTTTTGGGGACTCTTTTGGGCGTAAATCACCCTAGGAATCGATTTGTGGCGGTCCCATAGGCTAATTCGATCTCCTTCCCATTTCAAAGGTGCCCCTTTCCCCTAAAAATTACGGAGCCCGGCCGTTTTTCTGTTTTGCCCTGAATAGTGTAGCAACACCCGTTAGCTTCGGTTTTGGTTCGCACAACTTTGAGGCTCGTTATCTCGATAACTCTAAAAGCCGCTTTAGTAATTTTTTGACGCAGTCTCAAATGTTCGGCGGCCCCCAGGTTAGGGGAGCAGCACCTTGGCGATGGATGCACTGCGATGCTGAGATCGAGCGGTCACGATCACGTTGTCTTTACAATGCTTACACACCAGGGCCCACTGCACCGCTCTGCCCGACGAGTGTTTGAACTTGCTCGGTGTCCTCGTTATTGACCTAAACTAAATGATGAAATCAAGCACAATGAGCAGCAACAGAACGCGGCTGCAACGCAGGGCCTGCGTTTTTGTCGCAGCCGTCGTGCTAACGTTTTTCAGTCGTCGTTGTGCCTGCTCGCAGGGTCTCATCGACACTTCCTCCGCCTTGCAATACATGGTACTGTACAGTACAATGGTGTACCGTGCATATCTATCGTCTCTTGGTCATAGCCAGCCGAATTCACCGAATGCATTGGGTCACCGCACGTCAGTGTGCACGCTGACGACGACATACATGCAGCGGCCATCCAATTCGGTTAAACGGCGTCGAGTTCGGCTTCGTACAATACCGATTCTCCAGTACATGCACAGTACCCGTATGTGCTGTCGCCGGCGGCGAACCGCCGCCTTCTGGAGGAAAAAGATGTGGCGGGAAGGTCTGTGACGAGGAGTTCGCATGGAGCGGTGACCAGGATATGCTCGAGCTATTACAATACTGTAACCGTGTCTCGCCGAATTCTCAGTGACTACTTCAACTACAATCGGGGCACTCGCAAGCAACACAAGCTACAGATGGCGAGGTGCGACTCACGTTGCTACGCTGTACCAGCTGGTATTTTAGTCTCTCGATCCAAAAATTCTGCCCAGATATTCAGGATACGATCGCAGTACATGTACATGTACTTTACTCGTACAGTACACGCTACATACGGCAGCCCAGACTACCAAAATTGCACTGCGCCTGTGTTTTTTTTTCGCTATGCCGTCCTCGGCACTGTATGCTTCACTCCATGCTGATGTGTCCTTCACGACTGAAATATTCGCTAGTACTGTAGTGCCCTGTTTGCCTTGAGCGTGAAAATATTTGGCCCACAACCGACGTTAGCGGCGTGTGGCCGCCATACTTTCGCCTGCAAGTCGTAGATGTCTGTACTTGCACATGCATGCGAGCAACAGTGCAAAGAGCGTATATGGAGTATCCACCCTTCCTATCCTGAAGATGACACGCATTTCGCATCACAGGGCTCGATTTTATTTGGGTTGTCTGCGTATTCATGCCTTGGCTGGACAGATCGTCTGTACTCGAAGCAGTTTTTTTCATCTTACTTTGAGATACAGTATCCACGCCACTCCTTGTCGGCATCACAGAATACGCTGGAAACCGTTTGCGATGCACGTTGATTTCACTTCAATAAATCGGTATTAGCGTCGGAGTGTAACATCGTCAGGCTATGCGAGATGTTCTTCGTGTAACCGACTGTAGTGGGGCAGCGCATACAGCCCAGCCTGCATTTTGTAAACAAGATGCTTTCTCGGACAAAGGAATTCAGATGTTTGGAGTTACTTTCGCCAGGTGATATCGCCGCCCACGTAGTTTTACGGTAAGTTACCGGGTAGTTGTAGGATAGGATACAACATGCAGTCGTACTGTTAATCTTAGGCCTAGATATCGCCCAAAGACGCCACAGCTGCGGGCACCTTTGCTTTGCGATTCGGTAGTCCGTTGCAAGTTGCCAACTTGCAATGCGTTCACAAGCCCATCGTTCGGGATTTGGGTGCGTATTTTTGCTAGAAATTCCACGAAGTTCATTTCTCTACAAAATGTGCTTAGTCCCCACCACTTGACTCGTTGTTTGTATGTCTTATCCGCAGCCATTTCTTGCCTCGCTGCTGCACGGTGTGCTTCAGAAATCGCCCAGGACTTCAAGTTGACATGGCTCGGGCCATATTTCATGTACATGTACATTCAAGTGGCCTATCTTTGCCAACTTCAATAATAAAGACGCTACTCAACCTCTACAACCTCATCTCGACGGCTCTGTTAAGACCACAAAAGTTGTAGAGGATATCAGTGTTGCTGCTAAATTGTGTCGGGAGTTGTGATGCGTGCAGTTTTGGAGCGCGGTGCTATTAAAGCTGAAAGGACCTGTGTGTCACAAAAACTAACTATTACGGGCATGCTAAGACCAGGACAAGTTTTGTTGTTCGTCAACTCTCGCCAAGCAGACCTAGCGTTGCATCGAGAGCCGATCCCAGATTGGATCCTGCTACACCTGCTCCTAACAGCAGCCAGTCGATGAGCCGGTCTGCTGAAAGAAGCGCACCAGGTTTCACGTTTCGCTCATAGCAACCCTGTTTTGACTCACCATCAGGGTGATCGGAGCCGCGCCAACCCAAGCCGCCCTCCAAATCCCCAGCAGCACCGGACCACAAAGGCGACGGGATGTCGAGGGCTGAAGTCATTATTCATTTTGCTCTACAGCTTACAAACCACTTTTCTACAGTAGAACCATGACGCGGTCGAGATTGGCTCTCGCCCTTCTGGTTCTGGTTATCAGCCTGGTTAGTGCGACTGCGTTCGACTGGACTTTTTGGAACGACGACGACGATAAGACCCCAGCACCCGCCACCAAGAAGACCACCACAACTAAGACCCCTTCCACTACTGCTCCGACTGTGACGTCCTCTTCGGCGTCGTCTTCGCTTGACTCTACACGACCGTCGACTGAATCGTCGTCGCTCGACGACTTGGTCGCGGCTGCTAGTGCCTCGGGATCACTTGAGCTGGATGAATCGGGGTCCGGATCGTTTATCGATGCGTCCGCCATTGAGGTGAACGCTACACTCGCTTCGGTAATGAACGCCAAAAGCGACATCAAGTCGACGTACAAGAACTGGGTGGGCCCCCGCCCCGTGTCTGGCGACGCCGCCTGCTACCGCGAGTCGCACTTCATGGACACGTGCCCGACCAACTTCGACCGCAACGAGGCCACCGGCACCTGCTGGGCCGAGTGCCCGATTGCCTACCCGGTTGAGTGTGGCATGGAGTGCATCCGTCAGAACGACGACTGCGCGATGGAGACTCTCAACAAGGTCGGTGCAGTGGCTAATACGGCCCTGGCCATTGCGTCGTTTGGCGCTGCGCAGAAGCTGTGGCAGGTGGCGAAGGTGGCGACGAGGGCGTTCGACTGCGCCAATATGATGATCGGTACCATGAGATCTATCATTCGTTACGTCCGTAACATCAAGACCACCGACCCAACCGCTTCGACGGACAAGATCCTCAACATCATGTACCAGTCCAACAACATCGTGACGGACCTGCCGATTGCCATTTACTTGTGCATGGGCTGGGACCTACCGAGACCGCTTGATATCTCCGGCCGTGTGCTTACGACGATGAACTGGATTCTGTTGAACGCTATCGCCTACAAGGACGACATCACGTCGAGCTGGAGCAAGTTCAAGGCCTTCCTAATCGGCGCCAACTTCACGGAGGCCGCCAACAAGATCAACGAGACTGAAATCGGAACGCTGAGCGATGCGCTCAAGTCCAACTCGACTTGCGGCTATGACCTGCGAGCGCTGACGGACCGCACGTGGAACACGGTGAACCAGCTGAGGGCGGACAATCCCGGCATCTCGGAGGACGACCTGCGCCTGAAGATGCAGGACACGCAGCTGGTGACTTCCGACATTGCCACGGTGACAAACAACTGCATGCCGCAGCTGATCGAGGAATCCGACGAGGCCACGGCCTACAAGACACGCGAGAAGATCCGTATCGCTTTCAACGGCATGGTCAACCAGCTTGTGTCAAAGGGTAAGAGCAACAACGGATCTAGCGAGGACGCACAGCAGTTCATGTACACTGCTCTGAGTAAGACGCTTATCTCGATCGCCGTCACGGGTTTCGATCTCATCGGTGTCATGGGTATGGTTGCCGCATACCTGCAAACGATCTGTGGCCCGACGAACTTCATCGGCGAGATCGACGACGGCACTGACCCGAGGACCCTTGGCCTTACCATGATCCAGAGCGCGTTCAAGAACAGCACCATGTCTTGGACCAAGAAGGGCGACGGCGCTGTCATCATCAACTTTGCGAGTTCCGATACCAAGGACGTGACTGTGAACATCATGTCTGGCGGTGACAAGATTGATGAATTGGACGTCAAAGCTGGTGGCTCCGCCAAGTGGACGTCCAACGTCACAGCCTTAGCTGGGAAGACGCTGTACCTGGACCGCTGGCGGCCAGGATTTCTGGGTCTGCCCGGTACGGGAGGTGGCTCGCTTCTTCTATGGGTGCCTCACGCCTCTCAAGGCGGCCACCTCGAGGTTGAAGCGAAATTGAACGTGAGTTAGTCGGGTTGTAGCACTCCAATAGAGCAGTGATGCGTCTCATAGACGCCAGCGAGTAGTAATAAATTAGACGTGATTATTTTACGAGACATCGGACTCGCGGTTCTTCCAGTCACTTCGACAATCGCAGCGATTCACACGCCGTGGTTTGACTTGGCAGTTTTTCCTCGGTGCTGCTTATTTTCCGGTCGAGTACCTACGATAGCGGAACTCGTAAGCACTACTAGTACGTATGCTTGTTTGTCTGGTCAATGCATTTTCAGCCGAGTATTTCCGATGAAGTCAAGCAGGACGATGCATTTTCGAGCCGATGGCGTTGAAGGGTCAGATTCTTGGATGCTGCTTCTAACATAAGACGGCATTAGGTGTACCAGTACTGTACAATTTCTCTAGGAAGAAAGGTGCAAGGTTAATTTCCACCGGCTTAACAGTCGTGAGACCACCGTCGAGCACGAGGCAGACAAGTTCTTCGCCCTTCCTGCAGCCCACCGACGCTCCTGGTACCTCCTGGTTACCAGCCTGGTACGGGTACTGTCGATATCGGTCAGGATGTGCTCTACTTGATAGAATCTTACTTCAAGGATCGACCGTGGATATTCGGTGGGTGTTAACAACATACGACGAGGGTTCCCTGAATCGGCACGTGCTTTCGCGAAAGCAGATGTGAAAAAAATTCGCGAACCCGCATTCGAGCTAGAGACCAGCGTTTGAGTGGCAAACCGTGGAGTGTTCTCTGTGAGGTGGCTGCGTTTCGCCATTTGCGACAGCAACAGATTGATCCTTCACAAGGAAAAGTTTCACTCGACTCTCTATGGATACGTATTGCATCGGTGGCAAATTTCGGCGCCTGATCGCACTGCAAATTGCCGCGACCAGATTATGGCTTCTCTTCCCGCCAAGCTTGATGCGTTTTCGATAGTTGCTGAGGACGTGACCCGTAAACGGCGCGGACGCGTCTACAGATTCCCATCTCCTCTGCACTCGACCCAAAATGGACAATACCGTATAGTGATTCCCTCAAAATAGTGACTGCAGTGGGCTCGCGCCGTCCGAGCCTCGGCAGTACATGTACATGTACCATGCATGGTACATGCACGTAGACATTCACTTGTGCACTACGTGGCGGCCAACGGCATGACAGCCGAACGACCCCCCCCCCCCTCTCTGGGTACTCCAAGGGACGACGCTGTCGAACGAGATATGGTAATATTAAAAATCGTAGCAACCTGTGAAAAATCCACAACATTGGGGCTAGGTCGACCATATTAAAGAGCGGTAGTGAGCGGTTGCGAAGAGCGTTGCCATAGCAAACCCGCGGCAATGCAGGGCCGCGCGGTATTTGCGGAGGTGGACCCAGTGATGAGCATTCCAGCGAACGGACCCGTTGCCGTAATTTGTAGTTAGTTTTTCCACTGCGGGGTTCTGGGCAATGCTTTAGAAGGCTGTGGATTTTTCACAGGGTTTTCTAGTTTTTGAGACGCTCCTATGCCGAACTATTAATACTTTCTCTTGCTTATATCTATTAATACGGATAATTTTGGGCCCTATCTGTATCCATACATATGGATTGGGACGAAGAAGAACATCACGGCCATAGGATCTCGTGGCGCGAGCACTTTTGGTACTGTAGAACCTTCGACTCGAGTTGCCAGGCTGCGGTGTATCCCAACTGAAGGAGATATTTCCCTCTCGTCTACTATACATTAACTCTTTGTTTCCGATCACACCACGCCACCTCGACCATTTCATCGCAACTCGCTCGAGCTTACTAGGTACATTCGCATGACACTGTCGTCTATCAATGTGAAAAAGTTGTGTGGTGCCGCTAACGTAAAATATTTGATGTCGCATGTTGGTTGCACCTAGCACGTGCATGCCCATACCGGGTGTACAGTACTGTACGTGAACCAAGAGCACCCGCTTTGGCTCGATCGGGTGATGATGTGCAGCATTGTCTTGACGTTGTTTTCATTTCGATGCCAAGACACTTGCCAACGACTTCACAACTTTACTATCGGAATGATATGCAGGGTAGCTACTGTACCCTGCAGATCATTTATAATATAGAATACCGCTGGACAATAGGAGCTTACCTACTATTTTAATTTTTAGCGGTTATGACGGCCGCCCACTTCCGCTCAGCAGCAGCACTGCCTACGAGAGTGCCGCACGTTCCGCGGCGTCGGCCCATTTGTGCCTACGTACTACATACTGGTGCGCATCGGCAATGCCACATTGCCAATGTGGACTGGCCAATGTGCCATTGGTCACTCAGCCCACGTGCGGTACACGTGTACTCTACATGGACGCACCGGTACAGCACGAACAGAGGAGCCATCTCGGACCGACTGCAGCACGAACACCGGTACATGTAAAAAAAAACCCGGAATAGAAGCTGTCGAATCGGGTTAGAGCACCTTTAACAGGTGATGCATGTAAGAAGGGGGCGTAAAAAGGTGGAAAGTCGGTCGGTCGGGAGTTTTCAGTTGATCCGTTTAAATCCGCTGTTTTGACCCTATCGCATTGCAGCATATCGTTGAAAAGCTCGTGCTGAAACCTTTTAAGCCAATCAAACGTCAGTTCGACTGGCAACTTCATTTTTAAGATATGAAGCAAAGTCTGCGGGACGGATGTCATTCACCATCCCAAGGGGAGTTTCTTCTTCACTTGCTTCAGTCACGTGCACCTTTTCTGGAGTCGAAAATGGCAAAGAGGAGTACAGACAACGACGCAGAAATCCGGCCGACACAAATATCCGGCAGACAAAATCGTGCATGACCTCTCCAGCCAATCAGATTTGATCAGTAGACTTCATCTTTGTACATCATATGCTTTTGAGTACTTTATATGAAATGACGTGTGCTTTATGTCAGCTTGAAGTGTTTTTTCTGCAGTTCCCTGTGGTAATGGACGGGGATTTCTCGTTATTTTACTATGGGGGATGGCATGCAGTGGTGCCGGATTTCTGCGTCGTTGTCTGTATTGCCAGCTCAGAATGAAACGGAAGTTCGTAGTTCGTACGAACTAAAATGTTAGATTTTGCGAAATGGCAATTTATCTGTTGAGTACTCGAAGTATTCATTTGTGAGCTACATTATATGAAGGTCGTGCCAATTAGAGGCTGTAGTGATTTCCGGGTTGATGTAAGTCGAACGCGGTCGGGGCAGGAGGCGAGCCTGCTATGAAATGATGTAGCCTAGTGTATTAGGTTGCTTGCTGGGTAGCAAGCAACATGCAAAGTGAGAAGAATCGACAATGAGGTCAGTGCCTACCTATCTCAATGTAATGTATAAAGTCATTCTTGCTGGCGTCAGCTTGAAGGAAACATGTAGTGCTGCCAAGGATTCCACTTGGATCTCTCGCGGCGTCATAACAGATAACATGAAACTGTGATCGAATCCAGACGTCCTGGATCGAACACTGCCACGAGGTGGGCTGGCTCTGGATGCACCAGGTCAGGCTGTACCTTTCCGGAGAGCCGGTGATCGCACCAGTACGCTCCCCAGACACAGACCTAGGGTTTCGTCTACTGCAGATCTGGCTTGACATCCAGAATCCACTACACAGCCCCCAAAGCCTTGATCAGCCACCTAGCAGGACTGCTACCGATTGCCGACAGCAGCAGTCAGGTCGTTGCCTGGTCACTGCTGGTCTTGGTCAGAGCCCATTGCATCAGCGCTACGCGGTTTCTTGCTCCCCACTGTGGTCGCGTGCCACGGTGGCACCAGTGGTTCACGATCGGGTCCTCCGACGCACACGTTGATCCGTAGCTTGTACCCCCAACCGTCTTGAGGACGGGAGACGCCTTGGCGTACTTCGGCTTCGGTGACGAGCTGCATGACGTGACACCTCAGAGGCAGTCGCGGCGGGTCGTAGTTCAGGTCCAGGTCGATCCACTGCTTGCGGTGCAGAGGCAGCAGGTACACATGTGTTGGACGGCCGAACCTCGGCCAGCGAGTCGTGAGGTGTGCTCTCGACGGCTGCTGGTCGGCGTTGTTGTCGACTTGGTGTGCGACGGTTGCAGGCTTGGTCGACGTCGCAGCGGAAGCTTCAGCAGTCTGTCGCTGTCCTTCGTCACCATTGACTACCCGCTGCCAATGCTCTCGGAGCCCTTGGTCAGCAGTAGCCACATGGTTCGTCAATAGAACTGGCACCTCGCGAGCCAGGTAAGCCAGCGGTCCGTAGGAGTCCTCGATCGTATCGAGGCTCTTCGACTGCACCAACACTTCGTAGTCACGAATCGCATCGTTCCAGCGATGCTCCTTGAGTTTCTCGATTGCGAGGACGATCCCCTGCGATGAGATGTGCTTTAGGAGCTCCTCAGTCACGTCCAAGCTGGCGTCTGCGTAGAACTTGAGTCTATCGGCGTGCACGTCCAGATCGACGCCCGTGATGAGGTGCTGGCTGAGGAAGGAGTGCGCATCGGCGCGCAGTACTCGGTACGGCCCAACCCAGGCGACGAGCAGCTTATGGCCGCTCTTCTCGTTCACTCTAGATCGTAGCACGTAATCTCCTTCCGAAAAATTGATCACATTATCCCCACGTTCGTGTTTCTTGTTCAGCAGCCTTTGCTTCAGACGCTTGTCTTGAACAGCCCTGTGTATGTCTTGTAACGGGCTGGTTACGGTAACACAAGTAGGTAGGCAGAGTTACATAAGTAGGTAGGAGCCACATGGCTACATACACCAAAGTAGTTACCGTGCACACGGCTAGCGTGTGCACTGTTGTCATTACCTGATTGGGTGAAAGTGAGGAGCCAGACTCATTTCAACCAATCAGACATCGACTTAGATTTGAGTGGTTCACAAAAAGGACGGGAGCCTCCGCCCCCGTTCCATCAATAAACAGAGCTAAGTTTGCCCCAATCCTGACACTTGGTTCTACTATCGCGAGCTCCCCTTGCAACTATAGTGCACGCTAGTGACGGTACTTCTTACCCCGTTACACGAGGTAGCACTTTGTAGTCCTTCCAATGACCAAGTTCGAGATGAGTGAAGACAAGCCTTTGGTGGCTCCAACGATGACCCTGGAGCATGCGGCTTTTCCCCACCTCACAACCGTTGAATGACAAGCGCTACACCGCATCGCGGCGGTGTCCGGAGAGTTCGTCGTCACGGCGCTGCTGAGCTCATCGACCCCCGACCAACAGCGCCAAGCAATCCAAGAATTCATGGAGCGCGAGCTGTCGCGCACCTTCCCTGACCGTAGGGCGAGTAGCTGTGGGCTTTTTAGTGAGAGTTGGGCTAAACTAGACAGAGATTTAGAGATGCAAATGAACCACCCAACAAGGATACAATGAATGCCAACTTGTTAGTGTTCTTGGTTGGGAAAAAATGTACGGCTGAACTAAATGAAAGCGCGTCGGCGACGCGCACGCACCTCGTGGAGGTGTCACCATCTCTGCTCCACCGTTGGTCTTCCGAGAGCTGACCTCCCTCCTGTATCGTGACAGCCCTCCGTCGAGGGGCTGCACGCAACCTGCTCCGCCGCCGTGGCCTCCGTCCTCGACGACCTTGCTTCTCGTCACGCATCCGCCGATGCCGACTTCGCGCCATCATTTCCAGGGGCGCATCTTCTTCTGCTAAGCTGGGTACGGCACACCAGCCGTGCCCATCCCCGAGGCGGGTGTACCCATGTGCCGAGTAGTTGTAGCCACCCTGTGTAGGTCTCCGGCAAGACTTGAGACCTGCTGCCGAAGGACCCCTGGCGCGTCAGTGCCCCACCCGGACTCGGGACATTCTCCTCGACTTGAAGTCCGCCGCCCTCGGCGGACCCGAGGATGCAGGCTCGATTCTTGCTGAAGCGAGGTCAGGAGAGGAGCTGTGACGGGGGTCACACGCACCGTAACGTTGAGGAAGCGTAACACGCTAACCGCAACAGACGCCTGGCGTATCTGTTGCTTCTTGTGCAAAAGGCCCTGCCTTCCCTGTCGCCTGAAGTACCAGGTACCGAACGACTTGCACACTTGTAGGTTAGAGTTAAACTGCTTTGTATTAATAACACTCATAAGTTTCTATCTCCTGCTTTCTATCTGCATACTTAATCCCTGTCTAAATTGCGATCTTCCTGAGCGGTTGGCTGTGAGAGGCCCGTGTCCTTTAAGTACGATTGACTCCTAATAAGCATATCAGATAGGAGAGGTCTGTAAGCAATATTCCTTCGGAGAGGACCTGGTGTGTATCACCCCAGACCGAGTGGTCCACACAAGGGAGCGACCGCAAGTCCAAAGCGGTCAGTCTCCAATTCCTTGAAAGGACAGCGGCCAGCGTTGGCCCCGTTACATGAGCGGCCTTCTGGACGTCGGCGGCTATCGCTTCACGAGGCCGGCCACCATCCTCCACAATGTCTAGATCGATTCCGTCGACGGCCTCGTGAAAGTCGTCTAAGTCTTCGATGTCAGCGTTGCGAAGCTGACGCAGATTGGCGGCCTCACGTCGACGCCGAGCGGACGAACAAGTACGCATGCTGCTCAATGCGTTCTCCATCACAGCCCGAGGCGTGGTCTGCTGCACTTTGCCTTCCACGTCACCTATCCGACAGAGGTGGGCCACAACGCCCACAAGACATACGGCAGCGCTCACCTTCATTCCCCAGTCGACCCACCGAAAGTAGAGGTTCACCGAGTTGAGGGTCAACAGCAGGACCACGACGCCGACCACTCCGCATAGACCAAACTCCAGCAAATCGTAGCAAGCTAGGGGTGGATGCACGGCTAGCGATAGCACGAGCAGTAGCAACCAGCATATGAACTGGATCACCGCGTACGTACGCTTGCACGACGCCAGGCAAGCTCCAAACAAGACGCCCGGTAATACCTGGCAATAGAACGCCCAGTGTCCACGCTGAGATCGGGCAAGTAGTCGTAGTAAGTAACGCGCAGCGCCACCCACCACGCCGGCAGCGTCCGCCCGTAGGGCCCGTACTCGTCTTCCTTATCCTCCAACACTTGACCAGGAACAGTGACCCGCGCGCCCCACAGCGCCAGGGCGTACGCCGGTCCCCGTAGACTTCGAACACCAGGGTCCCGAAGTACCTCCTGGTAACGAGTCAGGAAATCTCCAAACATGCTGAAGTTCATCTTCACCACGCGCAACACTTCGCTGGCGAAAGCCCAACCCACGTCTCGAATGGGTGTCGTCAATACCCACACGAGCACGCTCGCATGGCAATAGACGGTGACCAGGAGTACCACCTCCACAGTCGAATACCGTTCCAACAGAGCTTCCAAGGATACTTCCATCTCGCAGCTTCAGTCTAGTCCTGCAAAAGCCTTATTGTCCATGCGGTACGCGTCTACGTAGTGAGAGTAGTCTACCTTCATGCTCAGCCAGCTAGCGCCCACCGCGTCGCTCGCAAACCAGCACGCAGCCCGTTACCTACACTGCACGATCGGACGACAGGGGGGTTCAACTTCAATCAGAAATTTCCTCTGCCTCCGATCTGGCGAAAATTCTCGTCAATCTCCGAGGTCAGGAACAGTCAGCGTTCCTCCTGGAACGGTTTTGGC
The DNA here is from genome assembly GCA_030463285.1 of Phytophthora europaea. NCBI lineage: Eukaryota > Oomycota > Peronosporomycetes > Peronosporales > Peronosporaceae > Phytophthora > Phytophthora europaea. The sequence continues at coordinate 221 of JAHQIV010000058.1, read as the reverse complement.
CCTCATTCGTCAATCTGCAGCTCGCGACTCAAGGCGCGACTCGACTCCTCCAACGATGGCGCCCCCGGCCTCCAAGCTGGCCGCCAAGAAGAAGAAGAAGGGCGACGACGACGTCGACCCGGTGCTCAAGCGTATCGCCGCGCTCTTCGAGCTCGAGAAGGTGATTAGTAGTGGATACTGGGTACAGTTGAGGTAAAAAAATTTACTCACCCCAAAAAGCC
>JAHQIV010000057.1:0-41302 GCA_030463285.1 Phytophthora europaea | reverse complement strand
CGTCGTGACCAACTGCTGCCTGCCGCATGGAGAGCTCCCGCACGTGATGCTGCGTCTGAACGACTTCCTCGACGACTTCTCGGCGGACTGCACCATCGCCGACGCCTACAAGCGGACAAACAGCGTCAGACTCATGCAATACGTCGCTGCACGAGAAAAACCCGACGAGATGGACCCCTTCTACCGCCGCTGGCTGTTCAACAAGACCACGGAGATGGCGGCGGCTCGAGGCGACCTGGAGTCGCTGCAGTGGCTCGTGGAGAGCTACCTGCCAGACGAGTTCCTGACCAAGGCGGTGGCTGCGGCCGCTGCCAATGGACACCTGTCAGTGCTGGAATGGCTGTTCGAGACGCATCGCGACAGAGGATACTGGGGCAACATGGAGATGTGCGGCGCCCTGACGAATGGCCACGTGAAGGTGGTTGAGTGGCTGCGGACGCATGCAGCTCCGAGAGCGGAGTGCATGACGGAAGTGATGGACGCGGCGGCTGAAGCTGGGTTCTTGGATATTGTGACGTGGTTGTACGACGAGCACAAGGTGAGTGTGCGCAGTGCTCTGGCGAACGCCATGAGCAACCGGCAGTGGGAGACGAGTCAGTGGATCCTGGAACACGGCGAGCTGCTGATGCCGTGGATCAACTGGGACCAGCCAGCGAAGGACGGCGCGCTGTCGTTTCTCAAGTTTCTGCACGCTCACTCGATCGGCAGTCCGGGGTATTTCACGCTTCAGGCTGCTGCATGGAATGGGCATTTAGATATTGTGAAGTGGCTGCACTGCAAGCTGGGCGCGAAATTGACTGCAGACGCGATGCGGAAGGCCGCCCAGAATGGTCACTTGGATGTGGTGGAATGGTTTCACGAGAACGGGTGCGACGGGTGTGACGCTGCGACGATGATCACAGCGGCGGATCATGGCCACTTGGAGCTAGTGAAGTGGCTGTACGAGCACGGCGTCGAGGCAAGCGACACTAAAGCGATGGATTGGGCAGCTCGCAGCAGTCATTTGGATGTCGTGAAGTGGCTACACAAGCACCACAGAGATCGCTGCTTTAATGTCTTCTTGGACGACGCTGCTTCCAATGGACGACTTGATATCGTCCAGTACTTACACTATCAGCCGAATGCAAATTGCACGACGGCTGCAATGAATGGCGCTGCGGGCGAGGGTCATCTTGAAGTGGTGCAGTGGCTTCATTAGCACCGTAGCGTTGGCTGCACGACGTCCGCAATGGATCAAGCTGCTTGCAACGGACATCTCGACGTTGTGCAGTGGCTCCACGCAAACCGAACCAAGGGCAGTACGACGTGGGCAATGGATTGGGCAGCGTTAGGCGGCCACCTCGAAGTCGTGCAATGGCTTCATGAGAACCGTACCGAGGGCTGCATCGACAAGGCGATGGGCAACGCCGCCAAGAACGGACACTTGCACGTTGTCAAGTGGCTGCATGCCAACCGCAGGGAAGGGTGCACTGTCGGAGCGATGAACGAAGCCGCCGCAAACGGCCACCTGCACGTTGTGCAGTGGCTCCAGCAGAATCGTCGCGAAGGATCAGCAGCATTCGCGATGCCGTGGGCTATAAGAGGGGGCCACTTCGACGTCGTGCTGTTTCTTCACGCCCATCGCTCGGAAATGTTCTCCTTCCCAAGCGCAAACTACCCGCGGCAACCGTGTGTGGAGCTAACCCAGTGGCTGCTGCACAATTACGGCGACAAAGTGGACGGCCGCGCGCTCGAGGTGCCGGCTTCGGACTGGAGATTCAACGAGTGGTGCGCGAAGGTCAATCTACGATGAGCGCGCGGTTTCAACGCGAACACGTGGTGGATCTGCGATTCGATCTCATTGCGCCTAGAGAAGATGTAGTTCCAACGACACCTTCCAGAAAGTTTTGCTGGGTGGTGCGACTTGGAGACAAGCCACTGGTGTCCCAACCACAAAACTTCCACACGGCCACAATACCCAACGCTGTACTCGAGTCTTTGAGTTCCTTAGGTCTGCTAGACTGCTCTTGCAACGAAGATAGTCGGGCGTTTACAGCTTGACCAGCGGAGGCGACGATGACGACGTACATGTAGGGTAAGTAGGCAGAACATGGCTACACTCACTTCAACTTGTCTAGTCGCGACCCGTCAAGAGGCCGTTTCAACGGATGAGTTAAACTTTACAGGGTGAGGCTGAGATGCCCCGTTCGCTCTCTTCTCCGGCTGATACTACGCAGTGAACGATCGACCACAACGCAATCTACCAGCTCGAGCTCAAGCCTCTCAATCGCTAATGGTTTCCGAAAGCCACGCTACGTGCGACTTGCCACTGCTCGAGAAAGTTCGAGTGGTGGGTCGCCACTGTCTACGTAGCGAGATGCCGCACGTCTTGCTCGCTATCGACACAATGCTGGACGACTTCTCCGCTGGCAAGAAAGCCCACGAGGTCTACAAACGCACGGGCAGTCTCCGCTTGATGCAGTACGTCGCAGCGCGAGAACCGTTCGAGGAGATGGATCCGTTCTATCGGCGGTCTCTGTTCAACCGAACGGTGGAGATCGCGGCTGCTGCTGGAGATTTGGAGGCGGTCAAGTGGCTCGTGGAGAGCTACAAACCCAAGCAATACCTCACCAAGACGGTGGCTGTGGCTGCGGCCAATGGACATTTACACCTTCTGCAGTGGTTGTTCGACAACCACTACGAGATCGGCTACTGGGGCTGCACGGAGCTGTGTGGAGCACTGCTGAACAACCACTCGGAGGTTGTCGAGTGGCTACGACAGCATGCCACGCCACATAAAGACAGTCTCAAGAAGGTGATGGAAGCTGCAGCGGCGGCGGGCAATGTGGAGGTCGTGGAGTGGCTGTTCAACGAGTGTCACGCGAGTGCGGAGGACGCTCTGTGGAGCGCACAGACCAACAAACAGTGGGGGACCGCGAAGTGGATCCTCGAGAACTGCGGGATCGTTGGCCCCTGGATCGACTGGGACTTGCCTGCCAAGCACGGAGCGTTGTCCTTCTTGCAGTACTTGCGCTCACGCTCGATCGGCGGTCCGGGCTTCTACACGTTGCAAGTTGCAGCGTGGAATGGGCATCTTGAAATCGTCGAGTGGCTCCACAGTGAGCTGCGCGTGCCGTTTTCGCCGACCGTGTGGCATGCTGCTGATAATGGGCACTTGGATGTGGTCAAGTGGCTGCACGAGAACGGATACAAGCACGGACGTGCTGCAGTGATGGACAGTGCCGCGATGCACGGGCGACTTGATGTCGTCAAGTGGCTGCACGAGCATCGCGCGGAGGGCTGTTCCGAGCAAGCGATGGATGGAGCGGCCCTCGAAGGACACCTTGAGGTTGTGCAATGGCTGCACGAGCACAGGAGCGAAGGGTGCACAAACGCAGCGATGAATGCTGCTGCTAGTCGAGGTCACTTGGAAGTCGTCAAGTGGCTGCACACTCACCGACGCGAGGGATGCACGCATGTTGCCATGGATTCGGCTGCTGAAAACGGTCATTTGCATGTCGTTCAGTGGCTCCAGGCGAACAGAAGCGAAGGCTGCACGTCTGCAGCGATGGACTCGGCAGCAAGCAACGGACATCTCGAGGTGGTCAAGTGGCTCCACGAGAACAGAAGTGAAGGCTGCACGACCAAGGCCCTGGACATGGCAGCTGAGAATGGGCACTTCGAGGTGGTCAAGTGGCTCCACGCCAACAGAAATGAAGGCTGCACCACCGATGCCATGGATATGGCCGCTGCAAATGGTCACTTTGCAGTCGTGAAGTGGCTCCATGAGAACCGCGAGGAGGGCTGCACGATTGCAGCCATGACCCAAGCGGTATTGGGGGCTCACTTTGAAGTGGTGCTGTTCCTCGAGTCCCACCGCGCGGAGGGCTGCGTCTTGCACCGGAACTCGATCATTCGACTTCCGCTGGAGCTCATGCAGTGGCTGATCGCGAAATACGCCGCCAATTTGAACGGCTGCGAGTTCGAGGTCGAGCGTTGCGACTGGCGCTTCAATGAATTGTGCCGCGAAATCAACTTGCGGATGGCGCATCAAAACGAGGAATCCGTGTGGTGGGAGTGCCACCCCGAGACAATTCCACTCGATGCGCCGTGATCAACTTCTCTGCGGTAGTAAAATGCCTTTAAACAGCCCATAAATCCAGTCTATTTAGTCTTCTTTTCAGGGAGATTCATCAATTGGCAATACATGTTAACTTTGAGGGAGAGTTGCTTCTCTGATTCGAATACTTCTCTAATTCGAATATAAAGGAATGAGGAGGTGGTTATGATTCCGAAGGAGAATTGACAATTTGAACTGTGGCTGAAGCAGACCAACTTGAACGGTATTCAAGTTGGTCTATTTCAGCAATGAACGCACTGATTTCAATTCATAAAAAGTATATCGTTGCATGTTTGGCCTTCGTGCAGCAACAATAATGAGGGGTTTCAAAGTTTGGATCAGCTCGAAAACAGTTTTGTGGCTGTCGAGCGAAACTTTCCCCCCCCCTCCCCTCACTTCTTCATCAGCCGGCACACCGACGTCTCTCATGGGGAACACCAACTCGGCCGACCTTGAAAGTCCATTGCAGGCCCCATCAGGCTCGATGCAGGCTTTCGACGGCAGCATCATCGCGCAATGCCTGACCAATCTCCAAGCCAACTCGTCGACGTTTCAAACTCGCGCAACAGTGACGGACCTAGAGACCAACAACACCATCAGTCTCTTCAAGGGCAAGATGTTGAGCTCCCGCGTCATGCTGGAGACACCAGAAGGACAAATCGTCGCCTGCATCAAGAACAATTCAATTTCCAGTAAGTACCACATCTTCCAAGGGGACCAGACTGATGAGGAGAGTTTCATTATCGACAACGTCAGTGGCTTCTTCAGCACGATGGTGTTGGTGGCTGAGTTTACCGACCGACAGACTGGAACTCCGTGCCGTATTGTGGCCAAAGGGAATCCCAGTGACAAAGTGGTGCTGTGCTACCTGGAGCGTGGGAGCCCCACGCTCTCGCAGCTTCAACGCAGTGACGACTTCGCTCAGAACCAAGACCGATACGAACGCGTTGGGCGCATTCGCAGGAAAAGCTATTTCACAGGCGAGGACTACTTCATCGAAGCCCCTGCTGGCGTCGACTTGACTTTGCTACTACTGATCTGGCACGTACGTCACGCGTGGCTGCTGGATGAACGTACGAGTGTAGCCTCGTAGGGGGTGCACCTGGAAGCTGAAATGCGAAGGCTAGATACTTAGTTCAGACAGCAAAGGTCTAGTCAACATGAATAACTCTTTAAGCCTTAACACTGAAGTATTCACGGCATTGCAAGTCAATAACAACGTGTGCCAGTAGATTTCGTTTGGTGCTGAAGTCGCATGCTGCAATGAACCGTGGGGATAACGACGGCTGTGCTAACAATCGCCGACTAGATCGGATTACGGCTGCTGTACATGTACCAAGACTTTGGATAGACCCCGGGATCTGTAGGGTATCAGTACAGTCCACCTGCGGTGATTATCTGTCCACATCGCGTTTACGGCACACTTCCCATCTCGAGCGGATCAGTACAAGTACATGTACAGCAGACACTGAAGACCATGTGCACAAGCCTCATTCTGGTGGTTGCTGCGACCACACTACTCGCAATCGGCTCATGCACAAGCGACCTGCAGTTGACTTCCCCCACAGTCGGAACCGATCACAGGTTCTTAAGAAGCACCAAGGCAACTGAGACTGAGGAAAACGGCGCGGGCGATGAGGAACGCGGCATCAAAATCACCGACCCGGTGATCCTCGAAAACCTTGCCAAGTTTGATGACTGGGTTGATCAAGGCAAGACCGCCGAGAAAATCTACCAGGAGCTGGGACTCAAGCTCTCGTGGAAGATTGCGTATCAGACGAGCAGGTGGAAACACTTCCTGTTCGATGAACCAGAGTATCTCTTGTTCCGCAAATACGTCAAGTATTTGAAGCTGATAGGCCGTGAAGACCCATAAATGAACGCGTTATCACTATTGGAAAGTGATTTTCCACTGCTATTAAAAAAATTCCCCATCTCAACTCATGGAGGTCACCACTTCAAAGGTAGAAACGTCACTTTTACACTTCTGCGTCTCCCCGAGCAAAATTTGGATATTTTTCGTGATCCACTCTTGAATGTCCGTCATCCCGCGTGACCCCCCTCCTAACTCTTCAGTAAGTTCCACCTTTATCGTCTTGTGTAGCAGCAGCACCACTTCGAACTCTCCAGCTGAAGCTGCATTGGCAATTGCTGCCGCAGTGCATCCCTCGGATCGGTGCTCGTGTAGCCATCGAATGACTCGGATGTGGCCCTTTCGTGCAGCTCCGTCCATCGCTGAGGTCGTGCAGCCTTCAGGTCGGTTCTGGTTCAGCCACTTCACAACATCCAGCGCGCCACAAGCCGCCGCGCTATCCATTGCTCCAGTCGTGCATCCTTCCGACCGATTGTCATGCAACCACTTGACAATGTCGAGGTGACCACCAGACGCTGCACCATCCATTGCCTTCGTCGTGCAACCTTCATTTTTGTGCTCATGCAGCCATTGCAGAGCGTCAAGATGGCCGCCACTTACCGCGCCATCCATTGCTGCGGTTGTGCATCTTTCGGAACGGTTGTGGTGCAGCCATTGGACCACTTCCAAGTGCCCATTACGCGATGCAAGATCCATTGCAGCGGTGCTGCAGCCATCGGTTCGGTTCTCATGGAGCCAGCGAACAATCTCGAGATGTCCGTGAGCCGCTGCACCATCCATTGCTTCTGTTGTGCACTTTGGAGCGGTCGTCGTTGGCAATTTCTTGGGCTTATCATCAACTGCAAAGAATTCGTACAAGGAGTCGAAGGAGCGTTTGCGCGTTCGCTTGATAGTCACTTTGAAGGACTTCCCAAGCTCGTGGAGATACTGCAAAACCCCCAAGTGTCCGTTAGTCGCTGCTAGATCCATGGCGGTGTGCACCTTTCTCTCCTCACTCTCGTCGCCCTGAAAGAGGTCAATGGACGGATCCACACTGAATTCCTCAACAAGCCACTGTACGACATCAAGATGGCCCCGTTTCGCAGCGTGCAGCATCGTATCCCCTGATACCTTTGCGGCGTTGCGGTTCTCCCCCAACCGAACCGCCAGCGCCTTCAAATTATTCTCCAGCCGGTTGTCTTCTTTCTTCTCGTCCTCCTTATTCAAAGGTGCGTCGACACGAGCACGGATGTACTTGGCCACTTCAAGATGGCCATTGATAGCCGCCACATGGATAGCCAAACACGCTTCGCCTCCCACGTTGGTAGCATGGGTAGGACGTGTTCTCTTTCGACGGCGGCCGCCCCACCCGAAGCCCCACCCGAAGCCGTCCCAGTCGTCACTGTCACTGTCACTGCCACTGCTGTCACGGTCCTTGTCGTTCCAGTCTAGCTCAATGAGCCAGCGCACGGTATCCAAATCACCCTTTTCAGCCGCTCTCACCAGCGATCCAAGGATTTCGCTCGCGTTAACGACAAAGTGCTCGGTCATCCATTCCAAGAGCTCAATGTATCCGTGAGATGCCGCCGTGAAAAACTCCAGAGTCGACGGAATTTCCGTTATCCGCTCCACTAACTCCACCAACTCAACGTCCCCATTGGTGGCAGCCGCTCTCATGGCCGCGTTGTAGTCTCTCAGGTGGTGCACCTCCGTGATCAGCAGCCACAGCAGCACCCCCCTGTTCCCCGCTTCAGCTGCCTTCGCCATGTCCTGACCGCCCCAACACACCACACGGAACGGTTCCAGCTCCTCATCAGGAATATCACTACTGGTAGCGTTGATGTCGTTCTCTTGGAAGTAGCGTAAGATGGCCATGCCCCCCGTCGCCACCGCCTCCTCCACGACGGCCTCCACGATCCAAAACTTGGGAAAATGGTCGAAAAGCCAGCGGATCGTGGTCAAATCTCGACGTTTAACCGCCTCCACGAGGGAATTAGTGAACTGGAATTGTTTATAGTGAGGCTCGGAGCGTAGGAAGCTGCGGATGGACCAGGAGGCATTGGATCCAGCGTCGAGGTCCAGAGTGCAGTCCCAGATGCGGTTCAAGAGCGTCAGACCCAAATTTACTCGCTCTTGCGAGTGGCAACTGCACCGACGAGTCCAGAAAAGTTGAGACGGATTGGATCACGTGGGAAAGCGAGCTCAAGCAGGACTTGGAGCGGAACAGCAGCACCATGACAGCAGCGGAGGTGTCGCCATTGTGAGCTGAACACCTCTCTCCCCGGATCGCGGCCCTCCGGTATTGAGTTTGACAGGTTTATACCCATGGGTTGGTGCGTAAACCCGCGGGTTTAGGTGAATCGATTGGCTTAAAACAATAGACCGTGTGCTATTGGCTGAAAAGGGGAGGGCCTTCCTCCGCCAGTAAAACATTTGCCCGATCGCACCGCTGTTTGCAGCGCTCGCTCATTCTCCGGAAGACTCCCTCAAGCAGAACCATGCCGGTAGGTGGAGTGTCTAACCACGGCGACACTTAACTGAGACATGCAAGTCGATGTACTTACTTATTGTATGGTGTTAAACCCCGGCGACTCAACAGATCCGTCAGTTCCAAGTCGTTGGCCGCAAGGCCCCCACCGAGAAGGAGCCGAACCCGCCGGCTTACCGCATGAAGCTGTTCGCCCCCAACCCGGTGCTGGCTCAGTCGCGCTTCTGGTACTTCCTGCACCAGATGAAGAAGATGAAGAAGACCACGGGCGAGATCCTGGACATTAACGAGGTGCGTCTGCAGCCTCTTCGGTCAGGAGCGTGAAGGGTGTCATCTCTCTAAAGAGTGATACCTTTCCCCCCTCGTCCTCCAAACCACCTCTCTAACCGTCTCTAAACTTTAGAGACGGTTACGGGTGTGTTTATCCTCCTAGCGAACCTGCCACAAGCGCTTGCCTGCCACGAGAGTGGAGAGCTGCGGGGCCTCCCCTCATGCCCATCTCCACTCCAGCTTGCAAACCGCTTTTCGCTCAGTGAGATCGCGGTGTGATCCGTTGTTTAGCTCTCTTGGATTGGACCAAAATGAGGGGCCTCTATTGTAAGGCCCAACCTGAACAACTGGCACAACTGCAACAAGGACGTCGGAGACCTCCTGACCAGGAATACCCCCCTCAAGAGTCATATCACTAACAATACCCCTGTGTTGTTATTCACAGCTGACGGAGAAGAACCGTCGCGTCGTCAACAACTACGGCATCTGGATCCGCTACAACTCGCGCAGCGGCACCCACAACATGTACAAGGAGTACCGTGACGTGACCCTGTGCAAGGCCGTGGAGCAGATGTACTCGGAGCTGGCTGGCCGCCACCGCGCCCGCCCGCGCTCGATCCAGATCATGCGTACCGCTATCGTGGCCGCCAAGGACACGCAGAAGACGAACGTGCAGCAGTTTCACGACTCCAAGATCTCGTTCCCGCTGTCGCACCGCCTGCCGCGCGCCGCCGAGAAGCACCACAAGACGGTCTTCAAGGCTTCGCGCCCCTGCACCTTCCGCGGTTAAGCAGTTGCTTTATGCAATTGCTTGGCGGCTGTTGCCTCACTGTCTGTCGTGCAACTCGTTGCTTGCTTTAGCCGGTGAGAAACAGTAGTTTCGAAGGGTTTTTAATGCAAATCGAAAGATGGGAGTTTTTCGACATTGACTTTTACTCCTTTGGCTCTGTTTTTATTCGGTGCATCCCTCCTGTTAGTCATGTTGAAGCGGTTTTGGTTTTCATCTTTCACTCTTGAAGTTTGGTGCGTAAAGTTGCTAAAAGTTGCAGTTGTTGCTGTCGGAATTGTCGGATCGACAGCGTTCTCAAGTCGGTTGTTGCGGCTTCCAGGTGTGAGGCCTTCAACTGGTTCAGTCGGTCGTCCACGAGGCTCAAGGCGGAAGACATCGCCTGTGGGGAAGCAGATTCGGTCGATGTTGCTGCAGTGCTGAGCAATTGCAAGGCCTCGTTCGGGTCCAAGACCACGAGAGCGAGTTTGGTCAACTTGGCGATACTTTGGTCATCGGATGGCGACACGCAGACGTCGGAGCTCCACGAGTAAATCCCGAGGCTGTGAAGCAGTGGAGCCAATTGGCGCTGACGAGCTGAAGGAGGGATCTCGAGGTGGAAGTGCGCGCAGTCGTGGCTGTTGGAGCCCAGCACGAAGCCGTGGTAGAGCAGGTAGATGTAGTTCGGCTGCGCGTAGTTCTCGACGACCTCCTGGCCAGCTGCAAAGCCCCACGACGCCTTCGTCACTGCGTGTCGGCCGGTTGAGTCGAGCTTCGTGTGGTGCGGCTTGTGGTCCGAGCGAAGTTCTCGGCAGTTGACCATGTCGAGCAGCGGCACGAGGTGGCGCTGACTGTTCCACCAGATACTGCGCGAGTCGAGCATGGCGTTGGCCCAACGGAAGCGTCTTTCGGTCAGCCACGCTAAAGTTTCATCTTGGTTCGAGCGCTGGAGGGTGTCCGACAGAGCAGCGTAAGCCTGGCGGACCCGAGAGCGGTAATTCGTCACGATGGACATCAGATCAGTGCCTTGGAGCGTCTCGAGCTGCTCTCCATCTTCTTCGTAGAATAAAGGCGAACCAAGGGTGTTGTTTGGGTCATCCAGAACTGGTAGCATGTCCAGATACGGCTTCCAGCGCGAATGCAAGTGGTTGGGACCGAATTTTTCCTCCAAAAGGTGAAGGAGTAGCAGCATTTCATCTCTAGCAACACTCGCGCGCTGGTTTTGAAGTTCGTGCATGGTCTGCCGCACCCACGGAGACTTGAGAGCAGAGTGCACATTCATAACAACTTGCACAGGTACCTCCAAATACGTGTCTCCAGTAGAGAGGGGCTTGGTGGCAAAAGTGCCGTAACCCACAGCTTCGCTGACGTAACGCAACTCCAGATGATTCACCAGAAGGTGTTGACGGGTTATCCACCGCTGGAACCTCTCGAGTTTGCTGCTTTCGTCGCCAACCTCGTTAAGTTCAAGCTCCAGCGGATGTTTGCTGTCGGCGTCCTCAACTTCTTTCTCCATAAGCTGCAATTGCTGCCCCAAAACTGCCTGAGCTTCACGTAGAATCTCCTTTCGACTCATGCGAAAAGCCGCAGCATGCTTAATGTCACTGGATTCAGCAACATCGTCCTCCTGGCCTAATACCCGACGGTCATCCTCAATAGTAGTCGGGTAATATTCGAGCTGGCGGCGGATAGCGTTAACCATCAGTGCTATTTCTTGTCTTCCAGGTTCGGCATCCAAGTTCGACATTAGTTCATGAGGAAAACACTCGGAAAACGCTTCGGCATCGTTGCACGCTGCTGTTTGTGCAGCATCCATATTATACAAGGCCGTATAAATGCCCACCAAGCCCGAATCTTCCAGCTTTCCCGAACGAGAAATGCAAGCGAAAGGTGCGTCATTGGCTCTGATACGCGATAGCACCCGAGCTTTGGCTGCTAAAGTTTTTGCCTGCTCCATGTCTTCTTCATTTTGCTCGTACGCCTCAGCAAGCGGAGGGAGATGAAATGCCGCGCAGTCGAAGCCTCTGTCGCCCATGATGAATCCGTGATGCAAGAAATACACGTAGTTGCTGTTGTCTCCGTAGTCTTCGAAAAGTTGCTTCCCACCAGGGGTGCCTCGATCAGCTCGGACGGTCATGCCCATGGGCTGGAGATCATGAAACTGCAGGAAGCGCTGTCCGTTGTCGTGCTCCCGGACTTGATCGTCCGGCTCCCCATTGAAAATATCGCCAAATGGCACCAGCACGCGTTGGCCTTGGATCGAAAATGCTCGTGAATTAACAAGGAAGCGCGCCCAGAGATACCGTGACAGCTCCAAGGTATTTTCACCCAGGATGTGCCGAAAAAGACGCTTGAATCGACCGTGAGCCTTCTTCGCTCGTTGCTGCTCGGCTCTTACCGCTTCGATCATGCGCTTGTCCTGCAAGGCTTCAACTGCATCGTCACTGGAGAACAGCAGCGGTGACGCAACATCAGTCCTCGACGAGAACGACGGCAACAAATTCAAATACGGAGCCCATCGCGATTCGTGGCCTTTAGCTTGCTCGAACAGCAAAAATGCTGTCAACAGCTCTTCTTGATCTTGCTGCAACCTCTCCAGCTTCCTTCTTAGCTTGGGTCGTGAGCTCCAATTCTGCGTAATGGTATCGTAGCAACTGCACGTTCAACAGCAATAAAATGAGTAAAAGAACTCTTAATCTGCAACGTATAGGGTTTGAGCACGTACATGATGATGCTCTTCGGTACGAAAAGCAACTCGTCGTTCTCCTCCACAGACTGCAACGCCACAACACCTGCGCGATGCACACACACACTCAGTCCAAGGATATGTCTCTTACAGTACTGCACTCGTGTGCCACTCACCTCTCCCCATTCCGGGGAATGTTTGAATTGCAATTTTGCTGCTGACGTTGCCCCCGGCAGCACGGAACCAATCCACAAAGACCGCAACGTTTTGCTCCTCAGTCAGCGGGGGGTTGAACACGGGAAAACGTCGCAGCAGAACGCTAACCAACAGCACCACGAGGCCCCAAAAGGCCGCGTTGGCCCGCGAGAATCTCCTTATTGAGCGCTTTCTCTTGCCGAAGAACGCGTTTTTCTTGAGGTGCGCTGCATCTTCGTGGTCGATAGAGGAGACGGCAGCGGCTGCAATTCTCGGATGCCAGCGCATGGCTCAAGTGGGCGAAAGACTTGGAATGACAAGCGAAAAAAGATCTTGTAGTACGACGTTTCGTAGAAGATGAGCTTTTGATTGGCATCATTATGCGTTTGTAGAGGTTCTTGCCGGGCAAATGCTAAGCACAACTTAAAAAAAAAGCTTAACGAAAAGATAGAGTGGAAGAGAATTCTTTCCTCGCGTCGACTTTCGTTCGTCGCACTATGAGGTTAGCATTGGAATGGGTTAGTGGTGCTTGTCTCCGTTCTTGGGAGCCGGTTTGCCTTTGGGGTGGTGGTCATGGGGCTGTCTACCAGGGCCCTACGAGCGTCATCCGAGGGCGCTTCGAAGGCTTTGGATTCTTCAATCTGTTATCGATGGCACCAGAGCCACCACTTGCAGAGCTCAAAAGGATCTATCAAAATTCTTTTGAGCTGTCGAGCTGTTGAGCTGGTTTGAGGTCCCATAGCCAGTCGGAGTAGGTGGTGCAGTCTGAAGTTCTGCACCCAGACTCTGAGATATTCTCTGGATGTAAATCCAGTCCAAGAGTTGTGCTGTGTGTTGTTGGGGGCGGTGCCATGCCAATCACTATAAAACAACATAAAAGCCGTTTTTTTTCAAATAATTGAATATGAGGGTGCATAGAGTAAATTCATGACAAAAACTGCGATCATTAATACCTGTATCTGAAAATATAAAGCCCAAGTGAATGTTGCTTGTAGGGGTAACACGCAAAGTGAGAGTGAATGTCACGAGTGGTTTTTTGTGTGAGAAAAACCCAGGTTTTACGAGATAAACCCAGATGATAAACCTTAAACAGCGCTAATACCCTATACAAATGTAGCGCAAATGTAGCAGGTAAATCGCCCAGTACTGCAATGAGACGTTGCGTTATGTGAATTGAACTTCATCAAACGCTCTTTTGATCGCTACTTTTCGCTGCACGCAGCAAAATACACATCGAAGCAGCAACAACAACTACATGAACCATATAAAGCTAAATAAATTTGAAGCAGCAACAGGAACTACATGAAGCACAGGAAGCTTCAGAACGGTAACGCAATGAGGCTTGCGCTAAATGCCTCGCGTACAGCTGCGACACTTAAGTGGCGAATGCTACGTTGCGCCTCATAGTATAGAATTAAGTAAGGATGCAATCGAACACTCTTTAGCTTATGGGACTGAACGTTGAATCTTCTTCTACATACCGGCCGGTGTGGCCCACAATAACTGAGTGTCACACACTACTGTGAGATACCCATATACACCAGGGCCTCTCAGGCAGAATATTCTAAGTAGACCTTCCCCAGGTAATATGTTTAGTCAGGGGTCGGTCGTACTTAAAGGTCAACGGTTCACGAAAGCCAACCGCTGAGGAAGATTGCAATTTAGACAGGGATTCAGTATACAGATAGAAAGCAGTAGATAGGAACTTGTGAGTGTTTTGAATACAAGTCAGTTTAACTCTAACCTACAAGCGTGCAAGTCTCTTAAGTACTCGGTACTAAAGACGACCGATAACGCAGGGCCTTTTGTACAGCAGACAACAGAGACGCCAGGCGTCTGTTGTCGTTAGCGTGTTACGCTTCATCTAAGCGGACCCCCGTCATACAATGAAAGATGCAGCTATGTTAATTCCGCGTATGATTTTTGCGCCTGATACTGTGGCTATGTTAGGTATTATGTCGCTGATGCAGCAAATTGAACAAGCTCTTCAAAACGAGCAGCATGAAGTAGGTGTTACAACGGTGGCAGAGCTACGCAGATTGGCACTAACTTCCCGTTCTGAGACCGATAACCGTATCCGTGCCACGTTGCGCCTCTACGAAAAAACTGCTTTCGAGCGTGGGCTCCACTTGAGTATGCTCGACAAATGCTCCGACAGCGAATTCGAGTCAGCCTACCAAGCCATCCGCACGTTCACTCACGCAACGCAACAGCGCTTCCTGTTCCGTGTCACCATCTGGAGTGGTGACATCGATGATATTCGTTTCACTGTTGGAAACACGCTGCAGCTACGTGATGTGCGCAAGGTTGACCTGTGGAACAATATCTTGTGTGGCACGTGCCATCGGGACGATATTGATGTCGCCAGCCACGGTCCACAAAACAACTCCCAGCGTCGTGCGGAAGACGACGCTCACAACAATCCGTGAGCACAGCGATCCCTCTTCTGGACCGCAAAAAAGTCAGTTCGCAAAGCAGAAGTCGTACATGAATGGATGTCAAACCGCAAGCAAGTCCGAAAGACAAAAGAAGTAGGAACACACAGAGACAAAACGTCTTCGAATTGGTTTAGTGAGTAGTGAACTAACAATCTTCTACCAATCACAGTGAATACTTTTTGAGAGCCGCGTATATTTTTTTGCTTGGTGACATTTTACCAACGACGAAGGTCTCAATTCAGCGCTGACCTCTCTGAGGGATGCCGCTGCAACTCAACTGGACTGCTCTCTTTGTTCCAGATTTTAAAACCTTCCAAATATCATATTTCAGGACCCCCCCTAAATGACAGCGACTCAATTTCGCGTATTTGAAGAAGAAGAATGTCACGTGTCAGCTTGCCATCTGCGCGTGAGCGCAACGTCAAGACGACAAGAGCCGCATATGGAGCTGCGTCTGGGGCAGGGCGGGGTGTGCTTTGACAGTCACGAAGAGATTGCAAGTTTTGCCGAGTATCTCAAGGACTGGATTGTAACAACTTCGCGCCAGTGTCACTCCAGGATATATGAAGAAAGCTCCGAGCAACTGTCTAAGGCCTCGTAGAAAATCTTGTAATTCTCATTATCCTCGGCAACGTGACCACTTCTTCTGAATTACGCGGAGGTAATTCAGAAGAAGTGGTCACGTTGCCTCTTGGAAACCGAATCCAGAGCTTCTTCGTGCACAGCACGGCATTAGTCCAAGGAGGGAACGAACCGAGCCAACAATCCCACTTTTTCGGGACTCCGTGTCTCTTGGGGGCCCTTGAAACGGGCTCATTTAGTGCTCCGGGCTCTCCACAGTGCTTACAGTAATTTGTCTGACTTCAAAATTAGTCTGCGTTCAAAATTAGTCTATGCCAGGCTAATTCATGTGAGCCAGGAAAGAACGAATTCATAATTAGTCTGAGCAAAAATGTTCAGAATTAGTCTGCATGAAATGGGCTCGTCTTGGCGAAGGGGTTTAGTCTCGCCCGCTCCATCCTACGACCTGAGTTCGATCCCTGCGTGCGATGATTATTGGGCACAAGCTAGAGGTGCAAGCGCCAGAGACGTACATGTGCAGTAATTGGATTTCTTTCTTTCTTAGCATTAGGCCGTCAAATGAGCAGGTAGTTTTGCTCAATTGCTATATTTATCCCCATTTCTTTCTTTCTTCCTTCCTTTTAGTACCCATTCTCTATTTTGAGTTCAATTTCTTTCTTTACCAGCTCGGCTGCTGCTCCTGACAGGCCACAAACACATTAGAGCAAGCTGGAGCTGCTGACGGACCGTATGATGGACGAGCGCGACCGGAAACTGGCGGCCAGGGCGGCGGGAGTTTCTTATAAATTGATGTTTTTTTGGAACGGCCCCTATTATAATAAGAAAGATTTGATGAAAGCCACTCATACAGTACTAAGAAGCAGACGACAGCTTACAGGAATCAGGGAACAGCGAAGATGCGAGTGAGCTGGTGAGCACCGTCGTGATGAATCGCTCGGATACCGAAGCACTTGTCTAGATGTAGATCACCAGCATATGTAGCCAACCTGTACAAGTAGTCGTGCTTAGATTAAATTTGAACATTCAAAAATAGTCTATGTTCATAATTAGTCTATGTGAAGTTCCGCTAGACTATTTTGTGTGAGGTCGCTGAAAATGTGCTTACATAAATTAGTCTCACTCAGACTAATTGCTGTAACCACTGTAGCTAATCCTGGTAGTGCTTCGTTTACGGAGTAGAGTACGTACAGCCCACCCGGGATTTGGTATCTCTGTGGTGCACACCATCTTACGCAATACCAAAAACAAGTGTATCAATTGATAAATAGCGAAAAACCCATGATTTCTAACAGGTTATTCAGAGACGCAGTTTTTCATGTAGTGATTGGTTCCTGATATGAAAGGGTATTATGTTCCAGAAATTGGCTAATGGCAGATCGTAAGTTGACCGCTCTCATATTTTACATACTCACAAACTATGACGTTGGATACGAAAGTTGAAGATGACTAACTTGTTTTTGGTGCCGATGGTTGGAGCCCAACGCCCTCACACATCGCAAAGGACAGGTAGGTGTCCCGAGTGGACCCGGGGGCAACCGTCTGGGGCACGGTTATGACCGTTCTATTGAAGAGAGGCTTGACACCTGTGGCTTACTTCGGGAGGACCAGCTCCTGGAAGATGAGCTGATCGATCTGTCCTCACGGGACCTGGCGAGGTAACTAGCGCCCTGAGGGAGGGAGAGCTGGCCTGACGTCGAAAAGGAAGATGGGGCCTCGTCGGAGGGAATGCGCGGAGGACGAAGGTCATGAACGTGGGGTGAGTCCCCGATTAGACCTAGAAGAGGACGGTAGGCGGAGGGGTGAGTAGGGAGCGGGAGGAAGCACCTGCTGGTTGAAGAGAGGGGACTGGCCCGTGGCGTCCGAAGTAGGTGGATGGACACCAGATGTCACGAGGAGCGGTCCGAGGTGAGTTGTAGCTCAGTCATGAATTTACCTGGAACACAACAAGTTGAAGTCTTTTGCATTTTGACTGTGTTGTCACCCGTGCTGTCTTGCTACCGTACCGTTCTATCTTCCTACAAACAGCGTTGACCGTCCCACCCAGGACGATTCGCGACACGTGGTGGATAAGCAGGGTACTGGCTTCGCTGTGAAGTTAAACATCAGTAGCTGTGGTCCGGTCCGGAATCAAGTGCCCGAGGAACTCTGTTTGCTCTGCTTAGGGACGGCCGTGACGCTTTCAAGTAGCGTCTAGAGCGGCGCCCTGTTGGAACGGAGTCTCGCTCGGACGGTGGGAACGGCAAGGTGCTGTGAAGTCATTGGGGTTATCAGGAACGGCGAGGTGCCGCAGAGTCGTTTGGAATTGGGGGAAACGGTAAGGAGCCGTCGGTCTTTTGAAGTGTAGGAGCGGCGAGGTGCCGTGATTAGTAGTCAAGTCGGAGAATTGGAAAGCGTATGATACGGACAAGGATATCTGAGGAAGATGAAGGGGAGGGACGCCGACAGGGCGTCCCCGGAGAAGAACGGTTCGGCGAGCAACGGACCGTACAATCGGAGGTGGAACGTCTGGAGCATGGCGAGCGGGTGCGTGCGGCCAGAAGACAACCCGACTTTGGGGGGACGACGTCAATTCGGCTTGGAGCTCCACGGCCCCGGTCGTCGAACGATGCGGAGGAGACGGAAGTGGCTGAAGTCGGTACCGCAGCGGGCCGAGGGACGTTTCGCCAAGAGATGATGGACGACCACTGGGCCGACGAGGAGGAAGACGAGTACAAGGATGTGGTTGAAGGAGCTGAAGAAAAAGGAGGCCAGGGGGTGCCAGCTAGTACAGTCAAGCTGGAACCGACCCCGATCGACCACGGGCCGACTGGAGACGAGGGCAGCGGGGCGGACGCCGCCGGAGCCGACGCTAACCCGTATCAAACCCCGACCGGTCCCGGTTACGACGATGGGAGTTACCCCAGCTACGGGGCGCTTCCTGGTCCAGACCCCTACGCGGGGTATGTGAAAGATGATCCGACAGAGGTGCCCCGACGAAGTCCTAGCGGATTAATACCTGTAACGGTCCTAGTGAGTACCCGTCACTAGCTTACACGTAGCGGTGAGGAAGCGTCCAGTTCTCAGTAATACTGAGACCAAGCATTAAGTCCGAAGTAAACTCAACTCTGTTTTATAATTGGGACCAGGGCGGGGCCCCGTGGTCTAATGTGAACCAGTCAAATGCAGGTCAGCAGCTGATTGGCTGGAATGGGGGTCTGGGTCCCCTACTTTCAGCCAATCAGATGATAGCATGTCAGCACACGCTAGCCGTGTGCTGCTGTGCCTACTTATGCAATATCTGTAAGAGATCTACCTACTTATGTAAATGGAGGGCCCATCTCTCAAAGTTGCGCTTACGTTGCGTAAGCGCAAAGAACACTGGAAATCAACTGAAGGCAACCGTGGGACGACGAACACGGCAGTCGGCGACTGACGCAGCTCGGACGACGGACACAGCGCTCGGCGACGAGCGCGAGCACTGAGAGTAGCGGCTCGGTGAGTGTGGAGAACCGAGATGGCGATCAGTGCAGCACGACTCTTCGAAGCGACCCTTCCAAGTAACTGCTGGCCTGAGGACAGGGCCGTCGACTCGAATCGATGCGCCAACAGGATCAGCATGGACATCTTCATCGCCGGTGACTGACTGCGGCGCGGTGTGCAAGCACGCACTATTCCATCCTGGTGCACGTGGGTTCAATCCCCACGCGGGACATACGCTTCGTTCACGATGCGTCAGCGGCCGGAGCTTTTGCGCGCGCGCTTCGACATCACCAAGTGTCAGACACTCGGCCAACGAGACACGGATCCATTGCAGGACACATCGTGGGCACCCCACGAGCCGGAGAAGGCGGACCTGCCATGCAAGCCCCACAACGTGAAGATGCACTCAGGCGGCTGAGTGTACGCTGGTCCGAAGCTCGTCGACGGTGGAGATCTCGGACTTCACGAACAACAGCACGGGCGCGTCGAATAACACTTGTGGCTGCACAAGCGGCCGGAGCTTAAGGTCGGTTGAAGCTTGGTTGCCCAGGAGAGGTCGTTATCGAGGCGACTCGAAGTCGAGTCAGCTCAGTGGTCAAACAGTGAGTCGTCGAGCCGGAGGTCACCGGATCGAGTCCGGGGGTCGTCATCAGTTTTAGTTCTTAATCACCACGGCGAACCCCACCGCGTGCTTGCGTTGGGGGTTCCCGTTCGCTGTCGCTGTCGTCTGCACTTCTAGTCTCCACGGGCAGTGCCGCGGACTCATCTTGAGCAATCTTCGACTCATAGTCTTGCACGACATCGGGAACGTCCCGAAGGAGGACGGCACGTGGATCCCACGTGTCCTCTTCAGGAGGGAACCCGAGCCAACGTACTCGGTATCGTCGCGCAACTGGAACTGCGCGGGAGCCTCGAACAAGTTGGCGACCCCGGCTGCTCGCACGAGGTGGGTCCTCGTGATCAACGATGCAATCCACAATTCAGCGCGTCTCGCCCGCCGAATCAACAATCGGTGGGGGGCCATCACGTCGGTACCGGCCTGGATCACGTCGCTGGTTGTCGCGAGGGGCGTCGTGGTCGTGCTCCGCCAGGGTGTGCTGGTGGCCAAAGTCCGGAATCGCTGCCGGGTGATAGCGCTTGAGCCGCCCGATGTAGAACGTCGGGTGGAGGTGTAGAGATGACGGAAAATCCAACGTGTAGGCATCACCATTAACCTTCAAGATCTTGAAGGGACCAATAAAACGAGGCGCGAGTTTGCTCGCGCCAAGGTTCGTCACAGCTGATGAGCGGATGCCGTCGTTCGACAGGAGTACTTGATCTCCTGTCTCAAATGTAGCAATGTTCTTGCGCCCACGCTTGCCAGCATTCTCCTTCTGCTTACCCACTGCGTCTTGCAGTGCGTCGCGCACAAAACGGACAATCGATTGACGTTGCAGGACGAACTCCGAAACAGCGGCGTTATCGACTGGACGCGCCGGAGTCTTCGGCGTGTAGTTGGCAGCAACTGGAACACCGGCATTGCCTCGGTCGATCAGTGTATGTGCAGGCCATGCTGCAAGAGGAGACGCCGCGGTGTTCGGCGCCGCGAGGGCCTTCCTTTTCTTGGAGCGGGTGACCGCATTCAGCGTCACGGGCTCGTGAGCTGCACTCGTCATGGCGTTCACATCATCTTCATCCCCACCCAGAGTGGAGCCACGAGGCGCCGTGGGGTGGCCCACGGCGATGAGAGCGGGCACGCGCGGATGTCGCGCGTTGTTGGCGAAGAGTGGCGTCAGACCCGTTGACGCGTGCTTAGCGTTGTTGAGTTGACACCGCGCCGACGAATTACGCGCATGTCAACCGGGTTCTTGATCGTGTCGCGCCTGCTGCAGGTGTAGCTGTCACCCTGGCGTCGCACTCCTTCCGCCGGCGATGAGAGCGGGCACGTGCGGATGTCGCGCGTTGTTGGCGAAGAGTGGCGTCAGACCCGTTGACGCGTGCTTAGCGTTGTTGAGTTGACACCGCGCCGACGAATTACGCGCATGAAGGAACTCCAACTCGCGAAGGACGCCGCGCAGCTTCGAAGGACGTCTTCGACGACCCGGTTGACTCGCACCGTCTGGCCAACCGTCTCCGGATGTGCTGCCGTCGACATCGACAGCTTCGTACCCAAAAGCTGGAACAGGCTGGACCAGAACGCGGACGTGAACCGCTGATCGCAGTCGGAGACAATCGACTCGGGCAGGCCGTGGTGACGGAAGACGCAGTCGATGAAGTGCGCCGCGGTCTCGCCCGCGGTGACCGTGTCGCTCACGGGGATGAGATGCACCATCTTCGTGAATCGACCCACGAAGGCCAAGACCCTAATGCGACCCTCGGCATCGGGTGGGAGCCCGAAGATGAAGTCCATGGAGACTGAGCGCCAGGCCTCAGTCGCGATCGGCAGCGGCCGCAAGGGAGCCTGCGATGACTTCGACGGCTTCACCCGTTGACAGGTCTCGCAAGTGCGAACCCACTTGCGCACCCACTTGTACATGTGGGGCCAGTAGAAGCCGCGTGACACAGCCGCGAAGGTCTTCTCGCGGCCCAAGTGCGCGCCCATGGGGCTGTCATGGAACTCGTGGATGATCCGAGCTCGTAGGTGATCGTCGTTGGGTACGACGACTCGAGGAGCGTCGAACAGGTCGATGTTGTAGCAGAACAACCATCAAATATAGCGGCTGATCTGGTTGCGCGTGTTGCGCGACAGAGCCCCCAGTGTCTCGTCACTGGGGGAGCGGAGGTACGCCAAAATGCCGACGTACACCGTGTCGTCTGCGTACGCCGCAACGATCTCGTCGCGCAAATCCATCACCGGGGACACGTTCGTCAGGTTAATCCCTGACGCGATGCACACACCACAATGGTCGTCATCTGCGTCTTCGTCGTCAATCACTTGACGACCCAGCACAGTCCGAGGATCGTAATCTGGTCGCCGAGACAGCGCATCGGCAAGGATGTTGTTCTTGCCCGGCTTGTAGTGTACGACGAAGTTTTATTCGGCGAAGAACGACAACCAGCGCTCCGCAGCGATGCGTGATCCGTGTACACGGCGAACGTCTGCTCACCCAGCAGGTACACTCTGAACTTGATCAGAGCGTACCGCATCGCAAGGAGCTCCTTGTCCTGGACGGGGTAATTGCGCTCCGCCGGCTTCATCTGTCGTGATTGGTAGCTCACGCCCCGCTCATGACCTTCGTCATCGAACTGCATGAGCGCGCACCCGATATCGAAGTCGCAAGCGCCACACACGACATGGAAGGGCTTCGAGTCGCCTAGAAGCATCAGGATTGGTGCTGACGCCAAGCTCTTCTTCACCGTGTCGAACGCGACTTGGTGCTCAGGACGCCAAGACCACGTGGCGTCTTTCTCCAGCAGCGAGGACAGAGGCTGGATCAATCCAGCATAGTCCTTCGTGTACTTGTGCAAGTAGTTCGCCAGACCCAGCCACTGACGGAGCTCAGTGGGACTTGTAGGCGTAGGCCATGAGCAAATAGACGAAATCTTCTCTGTGTCAGCGCGTACTCCATTCTTGCTCACGTAACAATCAAGCACCGGAATCTCCGGTGCGCAAAAGACGCACGTCTTGAGGTTGGCATACAGCTTGTTCTCTCTCGTCACTTGAAAGACTTGCCTCAAGTGCCGCACATGAACTTTGACCGCGCTGGGATCTCCTTCAGCGCGACTGTGGACGAAGATATCATCGAAGTAACTCGGTGCGAAGTCACGGAGCGGGCGAAGCACATGGGACACCATGCGATTGAACGTCGCGGGTGCATTTTTCAAGCCTTGGGGCATGACAAGCCACTCCCAGAGCATGCCGCTGGGAGTGCTGACTGCCGTGAGAGGAATGTCGCTCTCTCGCATCAGTATCTGATAGAAGCCATCGGTCAGGTCGATGGCGCTATATATGACGCTGCCCGACGTGGAGTCCAGTACCATGTCCTTGCGGGGGATCGGAGTCTGCGCCGGGATGGTGGCATCGTTCAGCTTGTGGAAGGCGTGGACGATGTGCCATCCGCCGGTGGCCTTCTTCACACAGAAGGTCGGGCTCGAGTGCGGCGAGATACTCTCGCGGACGTGGCCGGCTTGCCGGCGACCTTCGAAGAAGTCGTCGATGGCCTTGACCTGGTCGCGCGGCAGTGGCCACTGCCGTGTCACGCAGTACTTCGACCCGGGCGCAAGATCGACCTCGTAGCGCACGCCACGGTCTGCTGGCAGCTCTGCAGGGATCTTGTCGGGGAAGACGTCGGCAAAATCACGAACCGTCTCGTAGATCGGGTTGCCCGACGCCATCAGCGACTCCCAAGACTGCGCAGCGAAGCGCTCCTCGCGCGCTGACTTTGGTTCACACTCTTCGGTCACGACGGCGTGTCGGCCGACTCGACGGAGTTGATAGCATTGTGCACCGAGTCACCATCGGCGATCTGGCACACTTGCTCGATGGCTCCTGCCTTGTGATCTCGGAGGAATTTCTTCCAGGAGAGGCCTGGGAGACTCGTGATGGCCTTAGCGTCGCAAGGCGGACTCGCGACCTCGATGACACGAGTGCGGTTGGGGGCGCCGTCCACGTGGTCGATCGTGCAGACCGACTCAGTCGGGGCTGGAGACGGGTCCGCTGGGGCACGGGGCTTCAATCGCCTCTGCGATGGGCGGGACGCCCTCGTGCGCCTTGAGCCCCTGCTCGAGACTGATGGGTCGCTCTCGCTGGACGAGGATTCACCCTCCTCTAGGCGCGAGAGCTCGTTCTCGACCGCGCCGTTTGCGCGCGGTGGCAGCTCCTGCTCAACCGAGGCATCGTCATGCGGGTGCTGCTGCTCGACCGCCTCATTAGCATGCGGGAGCCGCTGCTCAACCGCCTAGCTGTCGAGATGCGGGAGCCGCTGCTCAACCGCCTCGCTGGTATGCGGGAACCACTGCTCGACCGCCTTATTCACATACGGTAGCCTCTGCTCGACCGTCTCGTTCTTCATCCGCGGGAGCCACAGATGCTCAACCGCTCGCCTCTTACTCGCGCGCCCACGCGCGGGTTCTTCATCGCCGTCACCAGTCGGAAGCACCGCGCAAGTCATGCAGAGAGGATCATCGCTCGCTCTGCTCACAACGTGCGTCGTGGACGCCCCGCCCACGGCTGTGACATGGGGCCAATCTCTTGGTGCGACCAAGAGATGCGTGAAGACTTCGGTCACGTCGAAGTCCTGGCGCCGCTTGACCGACCGAGCCAACCAGTCGATCTGGGGCTGGTACGGGACCAACCATGGGATACCCAGGATACAGTCAAACGCGTCATTCATCTCGAAGACGATGAAGTTGTCGTTGCTGTGGAAACCATCAAACGTGTACGGCAACGACACCACTCGCCGTGTGACACGGCAAGGCTTCCCATCCGCGAGCTTGACAACCACATCCCCAGGAAGGTCTCGCACGGGAACGCCCGCGGGGAGGATCGACGGACGCGAAGCTCGGAAGAAGTTGTTCGTCGCGCCTGAGTCCAGGAGCGCGCGGAGATGTTGCCGAGCGCCGGCGACAAGAAGACTGATCTGAGTCCAGGAGCGCGCGGAGAGGTCGCCGAGCGCCGGCGACAAGAAGACTTGACGATGATCAGTCTCGAGTCGCCACTGGCAGTGGTGGCATTAAAGTGTGCGTAAAGCACAGGGGGCTAGAAGGTCGAGTCGCCACTGGCAGTGGTGGCATTAAAGTGTGCGTGAAGCACGGGGGGCTAGAAGGTCGGGCTGCCACCGGGGGACCCGGACCTCCGTTCCAACCACGCCCCTACTGGTCCCGGCCGTTTTTTGGTTGTGCGACCGGGGTTTTCTCGTCAGACGCAGCATGCGTCATGTGCGCGATGAATGGGGCCGGCGCGCGGCACACTGCCGCGCGATGCCCAGACTTCCGGCATCGGAAGCAGATCATCGGACGGGCTTCTCGACCACCTCGTCCTCGACCCGAGGACGGCCACTGCTGGCGCTGCGATGCCTCGACGGCGTCGATCTCCATGGACTCGGGGCCCGACGAGTGAGCCTCCACATTACGATGACGCCACCACGTAGTCCTCGCGTAGCGCGAGGGCAAAAGCTTCTTCCACAGTGGAGGGCTCAGCTCGTGTGAGACAATACCGCGTCATGCCTTTGCGCATGCCGAACAGAAAGAAGTGGACTTGTGATGCCATGTCAATCGGCTTCGTGATGATACACGAAGCGAGGTGGCGCGTCTTCTGGACGTAGTTGCGCATGGTCATCTTGCCTTGCTTGAGAACGAAGAACGTCGCTCGAACGCGCGAATCATCTTGAGGTGGCTCGAAGGCAAGACGCAGGTCACTCTGAAGGGTCTCCAGAGACGGGAACGCGTGTTGGTCGACGACGAGCTTGCCGAGAGCCCATTCCTTGGCCTTGCCGGAGAGACGAGACAGCAAGAAGTTCACCTTCGCTGACGGCGCCTCGATCAACCTCGAGGCGATCGTGATGTCAATCTCCCTGAACCAGCGGCTCAGAGGGAGACGATCTGGGCCAGTCCCAGAGTACGAAAAGCTCTCCATCTTCACGGCGTTGTTTTTGGACGCGTGCGAGGGAGTTGACACTCGCCGCTTTGCTTCGGCGAGTTCGCGATCCATGAACTCTTGGATGACTTGGCGCTGTTGGTCGGGCGTCGCTGGCGACGTGACGACAACTTCTCCGGACACCGCCGCGAGGCGGTGGAGGGCCTGCCAATCGATTTACGTGAGATAGGGGAAGGCTGCGTGCTTCAGAGTCATGGCTGTAGGTCCGGCGGGCTGGTTTTCACTCAGCTCGAACTTGGTCATGGGAAGGACTACAAAGTGCTACCAGGTGTAACGGGCCTAGTGAGTACCCGTCACTAGCTTACACGTAGCGGTGAGGAAGCGTCCAGTTCTCAGTAATACTGAGACCAAGTATTAAGTCCGAAGTAAAATCAACTGTTTTATTATTGGGAACAGGGCGGGGCCCCGTGGTCTAATGTGAACCAGTCAAATGCAGGTCAGCAGCTGATTGGCTGGAATGGGGTCTGGGTCCCCCACTTTCAGCCAATCAGATGATGGCATGTCAGCACACGCTAGCCGTGTGCTGCTGTGCCTACTTATGCAATATCTGTAAGAGATCTACCTACTTATGTAAATGGAGGGCCCATTACAATACCCCTCTACACGGGGACGGAGAAGCGGTCGACCCACCAGCCCGTGTTCCGTTGGAGTGTGGGGGGTCAGCACGCTGGCTACGGGAAATGGGAAGTGAACCCCCTGGCTGGGACTAAGACTTTCGCGCCTGTGAGACCGTGTCCTCTACGGTCGGGGGTGGCCTACCTGGGAAGACGGTCAAAGCGACTCCGAAACAAGGTCCTAGTCCACAAGGGCCTGCTCCCGGGTGGCAACCGATGCCTCCAGCCTGGACTGGGGGAGGCGGCTACATGACAGCGAGGAACCTGCCGACTGCCGGGCGCAACTACGACCTGTCCTCCATGGTTTCGAACGCCATTAAAGTGCTACCGGTATTCTACTCCGACACGGACACGACTGAGGAAGCGCGTGATTTCTGGGAGATGTTCGAAGCCCACACGATGCATCTACCCGACCTGTCCCGGTTGTTGGTGTTCCGCCAGAAGTTAAAAGGGAGGACCGCCGAGCGATGGTGGAACAATTCCACGATCAAGACTTTCGCAACCTTGAAAGTACGGTTCCACAACCTATTCTTAAGCCGGACGGCTGATGAGCTCCGGGAGCGCTTACAGACTACTAAGCGGGAACGAGGCGAGTCCGTGGAAGAGTAGGGCGACCGTGTGTCGGACCTCTGTGACTTCCTGGATTATCCGAACCCCCAGATGCGCTACCATCTCTTCCGTCGCGGTCTGCGCAACAAGCGTATGTTAGCCACGCTTGATTCCGGACCGGCACGAGATATCCCTGACGCGTGCGAGTGGCTGCTGGCCAAGGAGATGTCCCGACCCATCGAAGAAGACGATGAGTTTCCCGAGACCGGAAGAGGCTCGCGGGCGGCGGTCGGTTCTTCGAACTCGCTGGACGCGCTGACGATGCAAATGAGGCCTTCATGCAGCAACAACAGTGGCAACAGCAGATGATGCAGAGCCGCTGGATGCCACCACGCTCGCCGCGGAATCGCATGCCCAAAGTGTCGGCCACGACGACGAGCCTCGCGCTGGCGGGAACGGTCGTGCTTCTCAGGGGAACGGTCGGTCCGTCCGCGGAATCCGAATGGCTGCTGACAGTCGGACTCAAGAGGGGTCCCCGTGTGTGGACGGTGCGGTTACCTCGGACACTCCCGCGAGACCTCCTGACGCCAGACAATGAGCTGTAATCGGTGCGGAACTTACGGCAATATTGCTGTCGAATGCGACTCGGAACCCCTCCTTGTAACTGGCGGCCAGGATTCAACAGCCCGTACCAGTGATCGTAGGGCGATGCCCTGCTTCTTCTGTCGCGATGAAGGCCATCTGATCGGCCAGTGCGCTGCCCTGGCGGCCCTCCGAAGTATGTCGGCCGACCTGAAGCAGGGACAGACGCCGCCCTCTTCTAACCTATGATGAGGGCGAGAGGAAGGGGAGGAGAGAGTCACTCCTTCCTCGGGTCTACGAGATGACTTGGAAGGTGACACCCGTGACCTGGAGAACGAGGTAGGAACGGTTGCCGCCGTGGATGGTTGCATGAATACATTACAAGCGCAGGACGGGACGGTATCTGCGGGATATGAAGTTGCAAAGAGAAAAAGAGAGTGGCGATTACGATCGTCGGAACCGAAGAGGAAGGCAATGTGGTGGTCGTGGACAAGACCAAGAGAGCTGAGCAGCTCTTCTGGGACCCGATGACCAGGGGATCAACCGAGACGAAGGAAGGAGAACGAAAGGTCCTCGGAAACGAGCCCGAAAGAGGGGCCGGATCCGGAGCGAATGAGGAACCCTCGCTAATGAAGGAAGAACGAGCGTGCGAGATTAAGAGTGGACGGGTGGGTGTTCCTGTGAAGGAGGCGCCCGTCGAGGGTGAGGGTCGAAGCAGGCCGGCCAAGACTACGACAGTTTCCTGGGACGCCTGCCTCTTCACGGACGACGAACTAGATGCGCTCGAAGCGGCGGGGGGGGTGGGCAGGACGGGAAGCGCCCGTGCTAGCAGGTGCGGAGGTTGCGGCGGAAACAGAAGAATATGACAAGGAATTAGAGGACCGCCTGTACCCCCTAGATGAGTTCGAGCCCAAGAGGCGTGTCGAAGAGAACGCTAAGACTCCAACCGAATCGTCGCTGGAAGAGCTGTCTCGTTTCCTGGGCATCCCGCCGGAGGTCCTGGAACGGACGTGAAGGACGGCCTCCGACTCATCGCGGACCCCTGAATACTGGCAAGCATGGTTTGAAGACAGACTGGAGAAGTCGAAAGCGGCCAAGAGAGCCAGCCGTGACTTCCGAGACCCGGTGGTCAACGTCGTCCACGACAGTCGGAGGGCCTCGTCTCGATATGAAGAGAGAACCGGGGATCGCTTCAGGTCGGAGAAGCGAAATAACCCCGCTGTGCCAGACGACGACGTCATTGGGAATGCTGGACTCACCCCTCCCGGTGATCAGGTAGTCGCTGCGAGTCTTGAGGGACCCCTGAACGAGAGCAGGGAGACCGTGCCCTTGCCGGTCGGACCGGAACCCACACTGGGTATCGGACCCTCGACCCCGAAAATCCTACGGACCGTGGCTCGGCAAGCTATATTCATGGTCCTCGAGGAAGCTCGAGACGACGACGGGCGGCGGGTCGGCCCGAACGACCTCACAAGCAGGAAACAGGGTTCAGCCGAGGATTTGCGGCCGAAGGGCTCAGTGCCTGCATTCGACGAGGAGAGGCTCAGGGAGCGCGTCGGCCAGGTCCTTACGCGGCTCGGACGGGAGGAGAGCGAGGGAGAACGAGTGATGCCGTGGTTACGGCCATATTTCGATCTCAATGCGGGCTCCGTCTGGGCTAAGTCGTGGGGTCGCACGGGACGATCAAAGACGTCCAGTGCGAGACGCCGCCGTCGACGACGACGTCGACGGAAGGGGATTGTGAATGTGTCGTCACTGTTTAAGCCCTACGCCGAAGTGCTGAGAAACATGGAATTCTACCCCGAGCAAGAAGAAGACGTGTCTCACTACGTGGAGGTCGTCAGGGGCGGGAGCCCAGCTCGGACTGTGATACCTAAAACCGGTCTCATGGAAGTAGTGACAGTAAGTTTGCCCAACGGGTTTGGCGTCCGTGATGAAGCTGAGGATGAATGTGAGGTGCATCGCGTTGTGGAAGACGGACGGCGGGTGGTGTGCTTGGTCGGCAACTTCGAAGCCCTCTCGAGCGGCTATATCGACTGCTTACCCTCGCAGATGCTGGCCGATACCGGAGCCACGCTCAGCCTCGTCGACCGTCGAGTACTGAAGCGATTAGTACGCTCCTCCGAACCACTGGAGACGTACGAAGGGTTGGTGCGGAGTTCTTCAGGACACAAGCTGCTCATACACGGATGGATGACTTTGACCCTCCGCCTGGGGACGATTGAAATCCCCCTGAGTGTACTGGTAGCGGATCAGCCGCACGTGGATGCCGTCTTGGGCGTAGATGCACTGGGAGCCTTCGGGGCCGTCATTGACGTGGCGGAACGGTCGATGAAGCTGAAACTCTCGGGGAAAGTGTTGCCTCTTGGCTTCACGGTGACACAAGACTCTCACATGGCGACGATGGCGACCTCGATACGACTACCTCCTCGGGGCCAGGACCTTGTGCTGAGCCGTGTCCAAGGGGAAGTGGTCGACAACGCCACCGTATTGCTAGAAGGATCCGTGGATCTACCGCCTAATCTGTGCGTCGCTCGGTCGCTGGGTTCCGTCGAGGACGGCCAGGTAATTGTCCAGATTTGCAACGCGTCCACTGACGAGTACTGGATCAGACGGGGAACGGTTATCGCTTGTGCGTCCGCGATTCCGGAGTCGGCGTTCGTGAAGCTCCCGAAGCCCCTGACGGAAAAGCCCCTCTGTGCCCGACGGAGAGCGGACCGAACGAGCCGCGGCCGTGGCAGAAGTTCGACGGGACAGAGAACCCCGGCCGGCTGGGGCCTCACCGGACAAAGTCCCTCCTGACAAGGAGGAAGGAGTGGCGGCCGATTTCTCGGAGTCGAAATTGTCTCCTGAACAAAAGGCCCTGTTTCAGGCGGAACTGGACAGCTTCCGGTCCATGTTCGTGGAATCCTCCAAAAAGCCTGGACGGACGGACCTGTTACAATTTGAGATTGATACGGGGGCCAGTGCTCCGATTAAGCAACAACCGTACCGAGTCTCGCTAGCCGAAGGCGAGGTCATGGAAGCGGAAATTCAACAGTACTTGGAGCTCAATTTGATCCGCCCCTCGAACAGCCCATGGGCCAGTCCGGTGCTCATGATTCGTAAGCCTGACGGAGGCATACGGTTCTGTATCGACTACGGTAAGCTGAACGCCGTGACCGCGAAGGACTGTTACCCCATGCCTCTTATTGACGACATTCTCGATGTGCAGGGGGAGGCACTGTTATTCTCGACCATGGACATCGCCTCCGGGTATTGGAACGTGCCCATGCACCCTGACAGCGTGTCTTGGACGGCTTTTACTTGCAAGTACGATCTCTACGAGTGGTTAGTTATGCCTTTTGGCCTCGGCAACGCTGTTTCAGCCTTTGAGCGGTTGATGGAGACCGTCTTGGTCGACTTGAAGTGGCGTACCTGCCTAGTGTACTTGACTGACTGTGTGATTTTTAGGAAGGACTTCCCGACGCACCTCGTGCGCGTGCGCCAAGTACTGACGCGGTTCCAAAAAGCCGGGTTTAAGCTCAAGATGAAGAAATGTCATTGGGGGCAAAGTCAGGTTGCGTTCTTAGGGCACATCGTGACCCCTACAGGGATCCTACCCAACCCTGAGAAAGTGAAAGCCGTGCTGAACGTGACGCGGCCGGTGGACATACATGGAATACGATCATTTCTACTACTTTCGCCGATACATCCCGGGGTATGCCTCCATTTCGGAGCCCCTGGAACGGTTGAAGGTGAAGGACGCTCCCTTCGAATGGAATGAAGACTGCGCGGGGGCGTTCAGACAACTAAAGAGGGCGCTCTTAAAGCCGCCAATACTTGTCTATCTTGACGGCAAGAAGCGGTTCAAATTGTACGTCGACTCTTCCCGGTATGCCGTCGGTGCGTGCCTCATGCAGGAGGTGGAAGGGCGGGAACGAGTGGTTGCTTACGCGAGCAAATTGTTGACGGAATCTCAGAAGAATTG
Source organism: Phytophthora europaea (assembly GCA_030463285.1). Classification (NCBI taxonomy): domain Eukaryota; phylum Oomycota; class Peronosporomycetes; order Peronosporales; family Peronosporaceae; genus Phytophthora; species Phytophthora europaea. The sequence continues at coordinate 10,178 of JAHQIV010000057.1, read as the reverse complement.
GATAAACAACCAGGACGGCATCCCCGAAATCGAGTGTTGGGGGGTGGACTGGGCGATCCGGAAGTTCCGGTGCTACCTTGATAAGCGAGAATTTGACCTGTACACCGACCACCAGGCGCTGACTTGGGTGTTCAGCCCTGGCAACAGGACCACCAATGCCAAGTTGGCACGGTGGGCGATGGAGCTTTCGAATCTGCAGTTCAAAGTGCGCAACAAACCCGGTACTTTGATGGAGCACGTGGACGGTCTGTGTGGACACGGTTGCGGCCCTCTCAATGAGAGACTTTGCTGAATCCGGAAGGCACGGATGAGGGCGTACCTCCGTCTTCAGCCGGGGAGCAAGGTGACAGTGCTCCGGGTCTTACGTCTGACGAGGAAGGGGACGAGTGCAACGACGGCCGTGTCGACGAAGAGGGGCCCGGTCTCCCGAACGAAATGTCGGTGCCGGCCAGGCGAGGACCCCGATGCTGTCGGCGGTGGACAGGTTTGGGCTCGACTTCGAGCAGTTTGTGAGGGCACAGCGAGAAGTGCCGTGGATTACGGCCCTGGCCGCGTTCTTGCTCGGCGGGGTGTTGCCCCTGGATCCTTTCCTCCGGGCCACTATCCTCAAGATGCAGTCCCGAGATGAAGTGCGGGAAGGACTCCTCATGCGGCATGTGTATCTACGGGCCGGAGTTAGACCGACTCGCTTCTTAATCGTCTCGGCCGCTCCTTTGCCGTACGTGGAGACGGTCTTGCACTACTGTCACTCAGACATACTATCCTCTCACTTGGGGCTCACCAAAACGCTGGAGAAAGTAAAGATGCACGCTTTCTGGCCCAGATGGCGGAAGGACGTGGCCGAATATGTGCGCGAGTGCACCCGATGTGGTAGTGGAAAGTGGTCGAGGCCCTGACAGACGGGTCTGATGCAACGGATGCCCGTGGCCGACCTTACTGGACCATTCTCGCTATTGGTGGTGGACGCTGTGGGTCCGTTGCCGGAGACGGAGAGGGGGGAACAAGTATACCCTCATATTCGTGGATTACTTTACCCGGTGGGCGGAAGCTTTCGCCGTCGTGCGGCTGGATTCGGTGACGTTCGTGGAAGTCATGGTGAACGGTATAATGGCCCGGCATGGGGTGCCTTCGCGCCTACTCAGTGACAATGGCAAGAACTTCACTTCAGAGATTGCTAAGTCTTTCAATCAGACGTTGGGGATCAAGAAGTTGTTTGGGGTAGCGTACCACCCACAGACGCAGGGTCTGGTGGAACGGTTCAATGGGACGCTCAGCGGGATGTTGAAAATGCATGTCAGTGAAGCACAGACGAACTAGGACCTGTATTTGCCACGAGTGCTCTTCGCCTACCGGGCATCCTACCACGAATCTCGGTGGGACACGCTCTTCTTCACGATTTACGGGCGTGATGCTGTGCTCCCTCTAGACGTCGCGTTCTTGAACGTGGGCCAGAAGTGGAAAAGTAACGAGGTTGCCCTGTACTGTCGTGAACTGTACCGTACTCTTCGTGATTCTCGGCACCTAGTGGAGCGCCAACTACTGAAGGCGCAGGACCGTAACGAACGACGACTAAGTGACCGGATAGCAGTCGAATACGAAGTCGGCGACCCGGTCTGGGTCTATCAACTCTATCGCAATAAACATGGTGAGGCCCGGACGAAAGAGCTGGCCTCTACCTGGCACGGTCCCTACCGAGTCATGGAAAAGATAGGCGACAATGCGTATCGAATTGCGATTCCCTCCCAACCCGACAAGGTGGTCACGTTGAACGTGAACCGACTGAAGCAATTTCGCGGCAAATGGACCCGGCCTTACATGGATGAGATCCCCACCGGGGTGGAGGACGGGGAAGGAGATGTGGAGGCTGACGACGGACCCCTGGAAGAATCGGACCTGCCGGCGTCCAGTTTCACGGAACAATTAACCATCGGACGAGGGGACACTGCCCTTACCGGGGTCAGCTCCCCACTGTTGGAAGTCGTGGCCAAACGGGTGGTTAACCGTGCCGTGGAGTACCTGGCGTTGGCCGCCAATTACGAGACCTTCTGACTCCCGCGTGCCGGCATAATGCCAGAATATGGAGACTTAGTGACGGCGTTCGAACAGGCGGAAAGGAGAAAGCAAGGGCTGCCTGAGCTGCGTCGAAGTGTCCGCTTAGCAGAGGCCAACGAAGAAGTGGAGGAGGACGATCAACTGCTGGTTTAGCAGGATCGCTGGAGGGAACGTCCAAGAAACAGAAGAACGGTTCAGAAGAAGAAAGGAAGGAGAGTAAGACGGTTGTTCACGACTCTCGGACGGAAGAAGTGGACGTAGAAATTTGTATTTGAATGTGATATGAACGGAGACGCAACGTGAAGTGATTAAAGAAACTTAAACGAGAGGTGGCGCCCTGCACCTGCAAGATGGCACCCGACACCTACTTGGACTTGGCCAAGGACCCCAACGAGTCGGAGCCCTTCGACTTCGCGGGCGGATCGTCGCTCGGCTCGTCATCGGCCCCGGGGCTTCGCTCATCGCCCGCATCAGGTGGATTCTCCGTGTCCTCGTCGTCCTCGTCCTGGGCCTCGTCGACGCCGGGAGCCGATAACTTCTCCTCGAGCTCGTCGATGTCCTCGTCGTCGAAACTGGCGACCGGGTACTCTCCGACGACGGGGGCTGTGGGCGGCAGCAACGTGAACATATCCTCGTCATCCATGAAGTCCGAGTCGTCGTCGCCCTGCTCCTTGGACTTGAACGGCTTCTCCTCGCCGGGGATCTCGTACTTGTTTTTCTTGAGCTTTTTGGCGATGTCGACTTGGACCTCATGGATGTGCCAGCTGGAAAGCAGGATCTTCGAGGATCCACTGGACTGGTTACCGACCCAGGCGGCCGTGGGAGGCTCGCCACTGTTGACGTCGAAAGCAATGCGAGCCAAGGCCTCGTCGTTTAGACGGAGGTGGGGCGTGCGTGTCGGGTCAGGGCCTGAGTCTGCTCCAAGAGCTCCGGTATGCTCTGGTAGCCCTCTTCGTCAATGCAGTACAAATCCAGAGCGCGGGCGAGAATGCCGTCATAACGGGAACGGTCAGTGCGGAACAGCGTGGCGAGATCCGCCGCGAAGTCGCCGAGGAGCCCGCCTTTGCCTTTGCCGCTACCGATTGACGCGCCGCCTTGCCTCCCAGCCACATGAGCGTGTCGTGGGAACCGTTCTCGTAACGATCGAAAAAACCGTAGTACCCGAAGGTCATGACATTCATGCTGATCAGAATCAGCCGCCCTTGAATGGTGTACGTCTTGTTCTTGCGCCGGGCTTCGGACTTGTCCGTGGGGGCGTAGAGCGTGCAGTTGAAGAATGTCGGACGAAACCGCATCCAGTAGCGCCAGTGCACGGCGTATAAGTCCGGGTACTTCTGGGGGTCATACCAGGCCCGCCGACCTGCCCTCGGGTACGCGACTTGGAATGGGGTCTTGCCTTGGGTGGCCGCCATCTTGAATATTCGATTCAGGTCTCGCCTGATCTCGGGAGGGCAGTCGTCCGCCAAATCGAGCAGGCTCAGGTCGGCGTCGTCGTCCGAACTCTTGGTACTACGTCGCTTCTTGACCGACGACAGCTTGGTGTCGGCTGCTCCCCGTGAAGCAGGCCGCTTGGAGGCTCGAATTGCCGAGGGTGGAGGCGCCAAGAGATCGTGGGGCGGCGGGGTCTCCTGTGTCATCGAACTGGGAGGGGGCAACAACAACACCGCCCGTTGCAACTCGATGGGGGCATGGTGCCCTTGTCGGCCAGGACGGCCACAGCGACGGCATCTAGCGCCTGGATATTCGTGGAGTCGCCATTGGTGAACAGGGTCGCCCGGAACTTCGAATAGAAGTCAACTTGCGCCCGGAGTTGAGCGTCCGCTTCGGCATTAGCCCCCCGGGGCTTACGGTCCATTTGGGTGCGCAGCCGACGGATGAGGGCTTCCTTGTTGGCGTCGCGCGACTTGGCCATGATCCGGGGAGCGGGGCAAGGTTCCTGGCCGTCGTGTCTTCTTCGTTGCAAAAGCTGGAATGAGCGAGGCGGGGAAGGCGCGTCGGCGAGTGATGGACCGTGACCCACCCGTTGGCGGGTACGCCTGTGATCCTTTTCAAAGATCGGGGAAATGTACTGTCTGTCTGGGACCTGGTCTTGGCTGCGATGTGACTCGGAAAAAGAAAGATGTGTGGTAACGGTGGGTAGGTGAGTCACGATTGATTGAAAACGACGGCGACTTGGTCGCTGGAGGACGGTGACGGCAGCTGACATGAAGACATGTTCGACATGGCGTGGCAGTTTGATTTTTGCTGGAGACTACAAGATGGAGACCGTCGTGAACGCGATCGAGTTGTATTTCTGGAACTCGCTGATCCTGTGGAAATTCCTGCTAAGTGCGTTGTGCAAGTACTGGCCCGTAGCCATCTGGCTACTTCTGGGGGTCGTCGGCGGAGTGGGCACTCGACCGTTATGGCGGATGGTGGGTCGAGTTCTGGGGACCGTGCTCAGATTTGTATTTAAGTGGACCGAGTTGGCGCATGTGTGCGTTCGGCGCTATCGCCGTTTCGTGAATGGACCATCGGTACTGGGGCGACCGCCGGCCGAGCGGAGATGGAAGACCTTCGAGGCTCTGTGAGCCACGCCGCTGGTTGTGCTCGAAGCGCGAGGCGAGCATAAGGACGGGCTGGGGCGGCTTCTACACAAGTGGCTAGAGGCTTATCACGCCTTGTGGTGCGTGTTTCTGCCGGACGTACTGGAGCTCGCCTTCAAGTCCAGTGTGAAATATTGGATCGGCTCCAAAACCGAGTGCCGTCGTACGATGGATCGCGCCTGTTGTGCATGCCGAGGCTTCTGGGCCTTCACGTCGCTACTAGTCTACGCCTTGTTCTACACGGTGGTGTTCCTGTACGACTTCGTCGCGAAAGTGTGCCAAGGAACGGTGGGCGTCTCCGCTATACTGCTGGTCCTGAATTACGCACAAGCCGACGGGCGACTCATGAGCGAAGACGACCTATTGCCCGATGAAGCGGTGCTGCTAGGGAGTTGCGTCGTGGTAGTGGCCGGGGTTGCAAGCTACCTGCTGAAGTGGTATGAAACCACGTCCGAGGGAAGGTCGCCCGTCAAAATGGCTGAAGACCAGTATGCAGCCTGGATCAAGGACGTCGAGGAACAGGCTCAAGCAACAGACTCTGTTGCACAAGCGATGGCGCGCGCAACGTAGGGAAACACAGCGACACGCAGGCGACTTTTCACGAATCGTGAAAAAAAATCTGGATACGTGTTACCGTAAAGGCGTTGGTTGGTGGCAATTGTTCTCGAAATACAAAAGAGAGTGGCTATCTTGCCCGACTGAGTTAACCTAACCCTACAAATCAATGTGATGCGCTCAGCTTATACCGTGTATACCTGCCTGGCAGCCACGAACTTTCGAAAGGGGGAGAGAGCAAGACAGCGCTAGGCAGCAGGAAGGCGGCTATGACTCTGCGCGCGTGTGCAGCGCAGAAGCGGCCTGCTGCGTATGACGTGGATGAGAGTGAGGGCAGCGAGTCCGAGGGATCCCAGAGCGACGTTTGGCTGCCAATCCCCCCTGCGAGCCGTTCTGAGTCGGTGGTGAGTGGGTCTTCAGATGCCCAGGGTATATCTGATATTCTCGAATCTACCAGTAGCACCAGTGAAGGAGGTGCATCCCTCCGTATATTGGCTTTGACACCAAATACGGTGGAATTTCCTTCGTGGGAAGTCTTCGACGAGTATCTGGCTGCGTACCAGGCGCATACATTCCAGGTATGCTATATTTTCCTGCTTAACTGAATTTTGGTATAATTTACTCATTTTTGTGTTTGCTAACCGTGTTGCAGATATTCCGGGCACACTCTAATACGACGGTGGCGGAGAGCAATACAAGGATCGACAGATCACAGTCAAGGGCAGAAAAAATCCTGTTTTGTGGGGGCATTATTCAAGAACCTTCGTGTGCACGTACTCAGGGAAATACAAGTCTCAAGCCACGAGCAAAAGACCTAGGCAGGAGTCTCGGGCGAAGGGCTGCAAAGCGCAGGTACACATTTAGATCGGTACTGATCGGTGCTGGTCGGGGCTGGTCGGGTTTATACTTTACGGTACTAAAAACTGTTATGTGCATCTGAATGTACAGATAAATGCGCGTGTCCAGTTGATCGACCCAGTGAAGAAGCAGTTTGCAGTACGAATAACCCGCTGTCAACTGGAGCACAACCATCGTCTCACTAGCCAGTCTTACAGATCTCATCCAGCTAATCGTGTTAATCTGGACAAGACCACGCTTCGAACATTTGATACCCTTCGGAAGACTGGTGTAAAGAAGACTGGTATTATTAAACACATACTGGAGCACACGGACAGCAACCCCACTTCGAAAGACGTCCAAAATCTTGTCCACAAATGGAAGGCTCGTGAACAATGAGATGGACCTTCCAGCAGTGAAAACGGTTAAAAAGTGGATGAAGCAATTTGGAGCCCAGACTGGAAACATTGGGCGAATTTTCCTTGACGACGTAGGAGACAAGGTAAAATAAGTGCTTGCGTTGGTTTATTAATTAATCACGTGTTTAACTTCCGTTTCATGTGCTGTGAAATAACTATGTAGAAAGTGGCGACATGTATCACGCTCCAGACAAATCACATGATAACTATGAACAATTTTCGGAAGTTTTGCTAATTGATGCTACACACGGGACGAATCGATCCAGGTACAAGGTTTTCTCGTTTATGGCCCATGACACGTTTGGCAAGGGCCAGTTCGTGCAGCACGCGTTGCTCCAAAATGAACGATATGAAACTCTGTTGACTGCTATTGAAGAGTTTAAAGCGAATAATCCTGCGTGGTCTAGGCTTCAAAGCGTCCTCGTGGACAAAGACTGCACAGAAACTTCGGTTCTCGAAGCAGCGTTTCCAGGAGTGACGATTCTTCTCTGTCAATTTCACGTGCTGAAATACCTACGAGAAGGAATGGCTTCCTCTGACTATGGATTTTTGAAGTCTCAAAAAGAGCAACTATGTGGTGTCATGAATTTACTCGTCTACGCAAAAACTGATGCGGAGTACGAAAAGCACTTCCAGTACTTTGTTCATCTCGCGTCTATTGATTATTCGGTCCCTGGCACAGTCGATGCTGAATCGGGCACTGTCGGGGGTGAATCGGACACAGTCGGGGGCGAATCGGACACAGTCGGCGGTGAATTAGGAGAAGTCGGCTGTGAATCTGGAGAAGTCGAAGTTCCAGCCGAGAATATTACCGTATCCAAAGATGAACATCCCTTTGTGGTGTATCTTCGAAAAAATTGGGACAATTGTCGGGAGCTTTGGTGTGCACACAGGCGTCAAAATACCGTAACACTTGGTAATAACACCAACAATCGTCTCGAAGCGTCGTGGAAGCAGCTAGAAGTGTGGGTGGATTCATTTATGGCAGTTGACGAATGCGTCGCTTCAATCATGTACTATCAAAGTCTGCAGGAAAAATTGTTCGTTGCAGAAGTGTCCAAGAATGTGAATGTCCAGCATCCTGATTATGATAGTGAAATAACTTTGGTTGCGAATATTGTTAGCGAGCATGCTTGTGAGCTTATTTTCAGGCAGTATTCGTACGCTCTCAGTCCTGCGTCGTACACGTTTTATGAGGGGTATCCAGACGTGTATTTTATCAAGTGTACTTCGACAGATGATGACGCGTTAGACGAATTGAACGCTGAATATTCGGTCATCAAGTGTGAGTGGAAATGCTCGTGCTTATTCATGTGCACGAGACTGCTGCCATGTCGGCACGTGTTTTACCTCCGTAAGGCGTTAGGCCAAGCGACAGTCATTCCAACACTCCTATTAAACAAGCGGTGGCTCGTATCCACTGTGCGCGCGGCGATTGAAAACGAGCGTTCCACTACGAATGCACCTGTACCCAAGTCGTTCGACGTCAAAAGTGTGTTACCTTCGCAAGCTAGGCCGTGGGACTCCAACCGCAAATATCGAGAGGCACTACCTATTGCATCGGAAATTTGTGATACGATGTCCGGGCTCGGTATGGTACAGTATAAGGAAGCGATGAAATATCTTCATAAGGTTGCTAACCGCTTCAAGAAGGGTGAATTTGAGGATTCTGGTCCACTCTCACTCACACGGACTGACACAGGGTCAATGGAGTTTGCACAAGTTGATACCCAAGTTGATACCCTGCCCAACAGTAAATCTGTTCCCCCAACGCAAGTTGCACAAACATCAGAGATTCCTATAGATATCTTGCCACAAGACGACGCAGATTATGATGGACTACCAGCTGGCGTCACTTCATATGAGGACACAAGCTGCCACACTGTAGAACCCATCCGAGTTGAGGATCAGTTGGCCCAGTCGGGTCTGAGTCGGGGCAGGTCAGAAATCTCTCAGAATCGATAACACTAGTATCGGCAGCTGAAGACACCGCCTTTTTTATTGCTAGTCCACCAAGATCCAGAGGGCGCCCGAAGAAGACCGCCAAGGCGAAGAAGGCAGCGCTGACTACTGAATCAACCTATGCATCGTCAGCCGAAGTTCTCAATAAGTTTAAGATGGTAGAATATGGATTCAAGTTTAAATCACCTAGTATCAAGCCTACCGCCGACTAAGCACACTCTACTCCCAGAGTTGATCACACGCATACTGCGTCCAGAGCAAATTGCCACTTGTATGAAAAAGGTCGTGAGTTTGCAGTCAAAACACAAAGGCTTACCAGAAAGTGCTGTGGCTCTGGATATTCCAGGCTTTTGCGTGTACTCAACGGGGACAATAAGGATAATGAAGAAGTGGCATACATCGATGAAAGTGATTAAATTAGTTGAAAAGGCTTTAAAGTGGATTGGCACTATTGATTTCTCAACGCCGATGCCCGCCCAATTTCACGCGAGTCAACGGATTGAGTTACCGCCTTTGGTGAAATCAATTCCCCTTTTGTCTGCCACGGTACGTAGGAAAAATGTCATTTGCGACAACATTTATTGACTTAGCTACTCGTAGATTTGTGTCATGGTACTACGCAGGCAGAAACTAGATCTTGTCGCTAAAACACAACTAAGTGATGATACGATTAACAGTGTTATGGCTAGGCTGTTCGGGGCACGAAATGATGTGATCATGGTGAATCCAAACGTTATTGGCTCAGTCACAAATGGAGAGATCTCCATTAACATGAATATTTTTGCTGATGTGTTTGCTGGAGTGACGACGGAGAAGATATTGATTCCTGTGTGCTGCAACAAGAACCATTGGTGTGGGATTATGATGAACCCCGGGCTTACGGACGTTTGTATCTACGATCCAATGGGTTCGAGCTACACTGTGGCTGTCCGAGCACTCGCGGAGAAGCTTGTAACGCAACTACCAGACTACGTACCAAGGAAGTACCGCGTATACAACTACCAGAGCGAACTTGGTGTCCAAGTAGACTCCTACAATTGCGGAATGTACGTTCTGCTAGCGTTTGAATTGTTTGCTGGTGCCCAAGGCCTTTGCATGCTGAGCAGAAATGAGCTGCAGTATCTGCGTTACAGATACATTGGGATGTGCCTTTAGTTAACTCTTTCAACAAGTTGATTTTGATTCGTTATCATTGACATTGTGAAACGCGTCGAAGTCCCACAGGTTCTGTATGGCACAATAAAACACACTTGAGCGCCAAACTCACAAGATAATGGTATCCGAATATACGTACCGACTTCCACCACTTGTAGTCGACAACCCCATATAAGTGCGGCCAATCATATCGCTGCATTTTTGGCCTCCGCTTATAAGTTCTGCTACTATCATTTAGAAACATTACAACCGGTATTGCACCGGTTGCCTCGACTGGACCCGCGCATTTTGCGCTCACCGTCCGAGAGCCAAGGCGTCGATGCCGATGACCTTGTTCGCGCGGCCGTCGGCAGCGAAGCCCACCACCATACCGGCCATGGTGCTGCCCGTCACGGCGCACACGACGACGTAGTCGAACTTGAAGACCAGCTCCTTCCCCTGCTGGCGGACCTCCTCCGCGAAGTCGACTAAGCCCAGGCCGCTCTTGGGGTGCTCGAAGCAACCGAGAGAAAGGGGTCAAGGTGCAACTTTGACTTCGGTCGCGCTGTTGGTGGGGTGGGGAACGTGGCTAACGCACTCGCTGGTTGGTGCTCTGCATCCAGCTGCTTCGGTG